>RCUC01117272.1:0-32304 GCA_003697995.1 Taxidea taxus jeffersonii
TAAGTGTTAAGGAGGTAATGCTTCCCTTGAATTCATACAATTTATTATTCTGGTTAAAATTTAATTATACTTCATGGAGTTCTGGCACAATTGAGTATCTTTCATGGCCTTCATGTTCTTACCGACTGTGTTAAAAATTACTGCTTGGCCTTACAGAGTAAGAGGCTAAACTCTGTCCTAAAGATTTTTCAGGGTTACTGATAGGCTGAGAGAGGAAAGAGACCCCAACTTGTTTATGCCTATATGTGAAAATGTAGTCATGTATTTGTCTTGAGCACACACAAAAGGGGTCTGTGTACATGAAATTTGGTAAAGAATTAACTTTATTAGAAGAAATGAAGGGCATTCTATGGGTGTGAGTTTTTAGGTACTCATTCAAAGATGCCCAGGCATTTCTCCCCTTCTGTCTCAGAAGACTTTACCACTCATGTACAGAAGGCCATCAGGGAGTGAGGCGAGGGGCTCCCTGTCAGCCCTGCAAGGTGGCTTTGCAGTAAATTCTTTCTGTCCAGTAAAATAATTGTGAGGTCGTACCCCACTTGAGAAGTTGGATTTACAAACACAGCAAATTTAGTAATTGTCAGCTGTGAAGGGTGATTATCCACTTTGGAAAAGGTCTTTGCGAGTAAGTGTATTTACCCAAATTCCTAAAAATAACCCTCACTTAGTGCTTCCCAGGGATTGTATACAGATCATGAACAGTCTAGAGTTAGGAGAAGAGAAACTTTAAAACCAAGTTGTTTAGGAATCTGCTGGCTCTTTGAAGAACAATCTGCAAAGATGATAAAGAATCTCTGAAATGAGGGGCATCTGGGAGGCTTGGTGTGTTAAGCATCTGCCTTTGACTTAGATCATGATCTCAGGGTCCCTACTTCTCCCTCTGCCACTCTTCCGATTTGTGCTCTCTCACTCTCAAATAAATAAATAAAATCTAAAAGAGGAAGAAAGAAAGAGAAAGAAAGAAAGAAATTTCTGAAATGCTGTAACTTTCTCAAATTCAATTTACACATACCTTTCTTTTTAAAGAAATGTAACTCCCATCAAATGATTTGTCTAAAGAACACAGCAACTATAATTTGCTGTTATTTGACTCTCTGTGTAATATATAAGACAGATTACTGAATGGAATGAAAGGAATGGAATGAAATGAAATGAATGATGGCGTCCAGGGCTGAGTGAATGAGAAGAAAGGTTCTGCCCTACCGAGCAGAGAGGACTGAACTCTCTCTCACTTTGATTAGTGTCACTTGTAATCTCTGAAAGGAAGTGCTTACCTAGAAATGTTATTATCTGCCAGATAGTGATTATTATCTTTTCAGAGGATTACTTTTTGTTATCTACTCCTAGAGGGAGATCAAATAACCCTACCTGTCCTTTATAGTTGAGTTTTTACACAATGTGTTTTTACAGAGTTTTAACGTAGGAATATCTGATGTAATTAAGAGCCACAAATTCTCAAAGCCAACAAAACAAATCATAACAGAGGGAGGAAAAAAACATAGATTTGAGAAGACTCTGAATTGAGAAAATGGGCTCATCAGATTACACCAAGGTACCTGGAATATTCATTCGAGCTTTAAGTATTTATTGAGTGTCCAGTGCCTGCCAAAAATTTACAGGCTCAGTTAGATTTAAGGAGAGAATTATTGAACATCTGAGCAGGACCAGATAAGAGACCATGGTCTTTTTGGGCAGACCTTACCAGCAGTTCCGTTTTAATACGTTGTGGCAAATCCGGATATATCCAGAGAGGACTGACTGCATGGAGAAGGTTCTGGAAGCCATTTTGTTTGAGAAACTATTTGAACAAACAAGGACGGTTTCCCTAGAGAAGAGATTTTTGATAAAGAGGTCATGAAAAATGTTTTCAAATCTTCACTGTTCAATATGATAGCTACTAACTACATGTAGCTTTTTCAATTTAAATTAATGAAAATTGAGTAAAAATTTGAAGACTCATTCCTCAGTTACACCTGTACATAACAAGAGCTCAGTAGCCATATGGGGCTAGTAGTTACAGTATTGGCTAATACACAGAAATAATAATTTCCATCATTGCAGAAAATTTTATTGGATAGTGCTGCTGTAAATACCTAAAGAATTTCATGTCAGAGAAAGAATAGGTTCATCCTGCATATATCTAGAAGGTATGGTTATGCCCAATGGAGAACAGAGAGGAAAACTTTCCCAGCACTTGAGTTTGGTCAGTAACCGAAAAAGCAGAGTGGAAAGCTAAGAGGGGAAATACTGACTCTTGGTGACCCTGTCAAGGATGCTGTAGCAGGAAGGATGAATGGATGGGTTCTACTGCTTCCCAGCTGCCGGACTTTGCCTGTCCATGTCAGCCCCCGAGCTATAGCCCACCCAGCTCACTCAGTCATCTGTTAGAGCTCTTTCCAACACCTTCATTTGGTCATAGAAAGTACCTAATGGTCTGGTTGAGACTAATCTCAATTCCCTCTCTTTGTTCTGAGTCTCATTTGAATGCTCCTTGGGATGGTTGGTTTTATTAAGTTTATTAAAAGCTTATTTCTCAATGAAATTATGCCTGGGAAGTACTTATTTCTAGAAATCCAAAAACAGAGATATCTTTTCTGAATATAAATTTGGATGGATGATGGATGGGGATAATGAAAAGGCATTGTTTTCTAGCCCTGTGTAGGCTTGAATTATCCAAGGTCCTATGTATTCAAATACTTAAACTTAGGCAGAGTGAAAACATTAGTTAAAAGTTGGCAACAAGGGGCACCTGCATGGCTCAGTTGGTTAAGCCACTGCCTTCGGCTCAGGTCATGATCCCGGAGGCTCGGGATCGAGTCCCACATCAGGCTCCAGCTCCACAGGGAGTCTGCTTCTCCCTCTGACCTTCTCGCCTCTCATGCTCACTCTCTCTGTCTCTCTCTCAAATAAACAAATAAATAAATAAATAAATAAATAAATAAATAAATAAAATCTTTAAAAAAAAGTTGGCAACAATATTTTCTTTGGATAATCTGCAAAGCAAGTAAGTTGATCTGTGTGTTTGGAGAGGTCTGTGTTTGCAGGGTATCTTTATGGCAAAGTGATGCTTCCTCTGATGCTTGATTGAATTTACAGAAAATTAAGGGACCATAATTAATAGGGGTTTATAAAGCTTTTACTAGCTTTTAAAGAGTCTGTTCCTGATAACTCAAAGCATTACTTTTGGAAATCTAAGACCGGAGTTGGCTACCTGAGCACATTCCTACATTGAAGCTTGGTGGTGTTGCCTTGTGTAAGAATGTCACCTCTGGTCAAGCCTGGGCAGTTTTATTGGTCCTTTGTAGTTCTGAAATGACATTCTCAAACTGCCTGAGAGTACCAGAGGAGGAAAATGACACATGAAATACATTAGGATCATCTCTCCAAGAGGTCAAGCGAGAAAAGTGGCAGAGTCTTGGAGACAGATTGTGGTCCGAACACCTCAATTATTTTGGATTGACTTTGTCATTTTTCCCTACTCTCAATGGGAAATCATTGTCTACTTTTTTTTTTTTAACTTCCTTGTTTGTCTTTCAGTGTCTTTTAATCTGCTCCCATGAATGGCATAAACAACTGACCTCCCTTTCTTTCTCCTCTCTTATTCAATACAGAATCTGGCTTACTCTTTTTTTTTTTTAAGATTTTATTTATTTATTTTACAGAGATCAGAAGTAGGCAGAGAGACAGGCAGAGAGAGAGAGGAGGAAGCAGGCTCCCCTCAGAGCAGAGAGCCTGATGTGGGGCTCGATTGCAGGACCTCGGGATCATGACCTGAGCTGAAGGCAGAGGCTTTAACCCACCGAGCCACCCAGGCGCCCTTGGTTTACTCTTATCCAATGGATGGAATTAAAACATACTCTAGGCAAGGGTTTTATCAGTGACATATTCCAACTCACCTTGTGCTTAAAGCTCAGGTATTTTTTCTGTGCCCCAACTCTCCAAAGAAATGTCCCCTTGAAGTAAACACAGATGCATTTATTTGCCAGAACTAAGTTTCTTCAGCAAAGTATCCTTGGTTTGATGTGTCTACAGTAAGGAAGGAGCTCTTAACCTATGTCTGTACATAGTCAAGAGGAAGTTCTCATGGGCAGTGAGGCTTAAATCACAGTAAAGGATGACTAGGAATTTGTAGCATGGGTGATTGGGGGGGGAAGCATTCCAGGCAGAGGGAGTAGTCTATACAAAGGGAGAGAAACTCCAGAGCTTGAGGTATTTAAAGAAAATTCAAGGATGGTTCTGTGAAGAGAACTAGTGGGAGAATCACTCATTTATTAACAAATAGAAAGTAGCCATGATTTGGTAGGCACTGTCCCAGACACCGAAGATATACTAGTGGATAAAACAAACATTTCTGTCCTTATGGAACTGATATGTCAGAAAATATTCAATACATACAAAATGACAGTATTAAATTAGTTATTTCTAAAGAGCTTAGAACAACCCTTGGCACATGGTAAAGGCTACATAAGTGTTTGACTGATAAACCAAATAATTAAAAAAAAATTTTTTTTTTTAAGATTTTATTCATTTATTAGAGAGAGAGAGCGAGCACAGGCAGACAGAGAGGCAGGCAGAGGCAGAGGGAGAAGCAGGCTCCCTGCCGAGCAAGGAGCCCAATGTGGGACTTGATCCCAGGACGCTGGGATCATGACCTGAGCCGAAGGCAGCCGCTTAACCAACTGAGCCACCCAGGCGTCCCAAACCAAATAATTTTATGTGTTTCCTAGAAGGCAGTGAGTGCTGTGGGAGTTGAGGGGTAGGGGATCATAGAGTTTGGCAAGGGAAGTTGGAAACACCAAAGGGAGGCATTAGGCATGGGTCATAATGTTACACCCTCTTCGAGAAACCTTTTGGAAGAAGTACCATTGGAAGAAGTACCTTGCAAAGGCTCTAGGGCAGGACAATGTCTTTGGGAAACAGCAAGGATGCCAGAGTGGAGAAATGAGGTTGGAGAGATGGGAAGGGACTGACAGAAGTTCATCATCAGGATTTCTGGGTCATCATAAGGACTTTGGCTTTTAGTTTGAGTAAGATGGAGAGTCGTAGGAATATGATCTGACTTAAGTTTTAGGAGGTCAGTCTTGCTGCTCTATTGAAGACGATTTTAGGGGGACAACATTAATGGTCACATGAAGCCACTTAGGGTACCAACCTATAAAGAGCATTGCAATAGCCCTAGGAATTTTATAAGAAAGAGACGGTTCTTACCAGAACTCACTGTAGGAAAGTACTGTACATCAGAAGAGAAAGTTTAACACTGGGACATGTTTGGTTGGGTAACAAAGATATCCGCTGAATGCCTTCTGAGGACCATGGGTCTAGTTAATTATAGGCCTTTTGTTTTGCTGAGTGGGAACTGCAGTTTGCTGCCAGAGCCAAATTGTCCTTCCTTCCCAGCTTCCCTCCACTTAAAGCTCATCTCTTCTTAGACTAGGGTCCTTATTGAATCAGACTCCCCAGAGAGCCCTGTGTTTCAGTCCCTCTACCCTAAAGAGAAATGCAGGGGCCAGATCCTAAATGACCTTGAACATCCTTCAAAACATGCCTAGTTAGATAAACTATACACACTTCCATGATGGCCTTCTTTTCCCACCTCCAGACCCTGTAGGAGAATGTTCTCTTCCTTCATCCTGAGAGTAGTGTTATTCCATTCTTCAGGAATAATGATTCATTGTTATTCAGAAAGTCATTGCAAATCACAGGGAAAGGGTCTGCTCTTGAACAATGGGTTTAGCTGAGGATATTTCTGAGGATTAACTGCCACTGTGCTCAAAGAGGGGGACCCTACCTGGGAGGGGAGCCCCAGTGATCTTTGACATAGATGACTAGTTTTCAAAGCCCCTATCTAGAAAGGACAGTCTTGGGCATTACATAATGATAAAGAGGTCAATTTTCCAAGAAGATATAATGACCTTAATATGTATGTGTCTAACAACAAAGCATCAAACTATAGAAGGCTGGGATGCCTGGGTGGTTCAGTCTGTTGAGTGTCTGACTCTTGGATTTGGCTTGGGTCATGAGATCAAACTCCAAGCAGGCTCCATGCTCAGCAGAGTCACTTGTCCCTCTCCCTCTGCCCCTCCCCTCCTCAAATAAATAAATAACATCTTTAAAAACCCACAAAACTATATGAGGCAAAATCTGATAGAACAGCAAGGAGAAGGAGATGAATCCACTATCATAATTGGCAAATTCAACACCCCTCTATCAGAAATGTATAGATCTAGCAGGCAGAAAATCAGTAAAGACAAAGTTGAACTCAACAATACCATCAGTCAACTGCATGTAATTGACATCTGTAGACTACTTCATCCAGCAACAGCAGAATACAGTCTTCTCAAGCTCACATGGAATATTCACCAAGATAGACCACATTCTGGGCCACCTAAACAAATTTAAAAGAATAGAAATCATGCAGTGTCTGCTGTCAGAGCACAGTGGAATTAAATCAGAAATCAACAGAAGAAAGGTAACTGGAAAGTCCCAGAAAGAACAGTCTAAGCATCAACAACCTACTTAAAGTCAGCATGCTTTATTGAGTGCCTGCTTCATGACAGGGCCCCAAGGGCGAGCACCATGGCTGTGTCCTTGGGGTGTTCATTCCCTGACTCTGTGATCTGTCAGTACTTGTATAGTAAATCAGTAAGGATTGGGCAAAATAGTAAAACTTACCTGGACTTCATAATCTACCGGCAAGAAGTGTAGGTATGGGGTAGCCAGAGACCCCAACAATGATAGCGTATTCCTTAAGTGCATTTTCAGTTAATCCTCCCATAGCCTATTGAGGTAGGTGTAACATATCTCCATTTTATAGATAAGAAAATGGAGTGGGCTCATATGTCCAAAATAACCAGCTAAGGTGCTGACCACTGGAGCTGATTTGCTAACGCAGATACATCTGATCCCCAAGCCATGCTCTTAGCCATCACTGTGTTCTGGATCATACCCTGTGGTATGAATGTAAGGAGATAATTTAACAAGTCCTACTTTCCAGTTCCTCTTTGGGAGAATGGCAGTAATTCTTCCCTGCCTATTTCAGTTGAGATATTCAGATGTGAGCTGTAATGTGCAAATAGAAGATATTGAAGTAATGACCTGTTTATTTTATAGCAAAAGTGCCGTTAGCATAGAAATTGTCGTACTCATCTTTGATCTTCCTGATTCCCCACCCAAGTCCTTGGGGAGTAGTAGTAGTGGGAATGTTTGTTGCAGGATAAAATTACAAGTTTAAGAAGAGATTACGTCGTCATAAGGGGTTTTGCAAATTCATTCTTCTAAAAGGTTGGAATTGCATTTATAAAATGGAAGAAGGTTGAATTTATGTTCTCTCCAAGTTTAAGAGACTCACTCTTTGATGGTGAATGTGTTTCCCACCAGACTCTGAGTTGCCACGTGCCAACTCTGCAGGTCCCGGGCTGACTTGGCAGAGGGGCTGCCTAGGCTCTGTGCCTGCACAGCGTGGTCAGGAGAGAGAGGTCATTGCTCACCGGGCTCTGCACACAAAGGCACATTTTGCAATGCCGCTTTGTGCACGTCGTCAGTTGGAAGTGGAACGTTCAGAGCATAAGTCATTTTAGTGTGCGTGTATTCAGAGTGACTGTAGAATTGCTGTAGCAGATAATTTCATGGTGAGAGGAAAAATACTTCTTAGATATTCTCAACTGAACTCCTGCAATCCTGAACTCACGGCTGTCAGCTCTCTTCTTTCTCTTCTTTTTATGACTGTGCTCCCTTTCAAAAGAAGGAAAAGAAAAAAAAAAAATCTTCAAGTCCTTCTTCCCCTGTGGCATAAGATCCCATGGTGCCTACATTGTCTGACCTTTTCAATGGACTCTTTTCTGGTTGGTTTTAAATTCTTTATTATTTTTTTTTAAGATTTTATTTATTTGACAGACAGAGATCACAAGTAGGCAGAGAGGCAGGCAAAGAGAGGAGGAAGCAGGCTCCCCACTGAGCAGAGAGCCCGACGCAGGCCTCCATCCCAGGACCCCGGGATCATGACCTGAGCCAAAGGCAGAGGCTTTAACCCACTGAGCCACCCAGGAGCCCCTTCTGGTTGATTTTATTGTCTAAAATGAGTTGGGCTGATGTGAGGTTGCATCTTTATTATTTTCACTTTATTCTTTGTGGACGGCGTTACTAACTCCATAGGGAACCACCTTGTGATGTTACGAGCATAGGGAGATGGGTGCAGGGGAATGGGTAGAGGTTGCTCCCCAGAAACCCTTTGTTGCAAGTAGAAAACTGCTCAGAGCACATCTACCGATGATGGGGTTGGAGAATCTCCACAAATCAAAAATAAAAATAGTAGCATATTCACTCTTGTCAGTCCGCTAGCTCAGTTCTCAAGCTGTCTATGGCAAAGAGCTAGTTTTTGATTTCTCGAAATACCCAATCCATCTCACACTAACACTTCTGTCAAAAGAGAATAAGTTAAATGCGGAAAAATTAAATCTTAAATAGGTGAATAAAGTACAAATCCCAAGTTTTAAATTAGACTTAATAGACATAAACTTTTATTTCAGTAAACATACTCAAACAGAAAAAGGAAAGAATTACAAAGACTGTGCACATTTTTTATTTGACACGCACACATTGGTGATTGATACAGAAAATTCCTATTACACTTGTACTTTGTCGTTCCACAGTCATAGTTAAACAGAATCACAAGTGAAAAAGCAATCCCTTCTATTAAATGCCTATATGCACACTTTGAATGAATACCATGTGTAGATGAGCTTGCTTCTTGCTTGCTAATTTATCGAGTCTAGGTTGGATTGACAAAAATGCTGTTCTTGGGGGATAGATGATGAAGCCCAAACTGAGTGCGTCAAGGACACGAGCCATGGTTTAGGCATTCAACAAAAGCATGTGGAATTAAAGTAGGTTGTTGGTAACTGAATGGTCCTTTCTGATGTGTGGTTCTGGGAACCACTCATCCACGTCAAAAATCTGTAGGGCTCCACTCCGAGGTAGAGCCCACATCTTTTTGGAAAGCGACAGCTAATCCTCTGAGCCATCCAGCTAAACCTCTTTGTTCAAGAGCAGAGGCTTTCAGAAATGATTTGCGATGACTTTCTGAATAACAATGAACAAGAATAGTTATTACTGAAGGGTAGAGTAAAGCTGCTCCCAGCATGAAGGAATAGAACAGTCTCCTACAGGGTCTGGAGACAGGAAAGAAAGTCTTTTGTAAAGTATATGTAGCTTAGGTTCCTAGGTATGTTATGAAGGGCATTCAAGGTCATTTAGGATCTGCCCCTGCATTTCTCCTTATAGTGGTGGGATTAATATACAGGTTCTCTGGGTGGTCTGATATAATGTTCACAGGAATAAAAAAAGAGAATCCAGCTATTTTAGCCTCGCTCAGAATATTCATTTGTAATTTTTATCTAAAATGAAGCAAGTGGTAGTGTGTTTCCAAATTCTTCTTCAGTCCTTCATCAGTAGCCAGTTCCAAAAATGTTACTTAAATTTAAATTATCATTTGATGAAAAAAGTGAATCCATAGGATGGTCTATGTATAAACTTAAAAAAATAAATTCAAAACATTTTCTCAAATTCAGAAAATATTTGGTCATAACTTTTTTCAGATATGTTATATCAACATCATCACATCCTTCAGTGATACTTGTTAAATCTGGAACATGTCCTCAGCTGTGGAGGCTGTTCTTTTAAGTGTCTAGCTTTTGTTTTGGTCTTCAGTCTTCTCTGTCATTGAAAAACATGTCCCTCCTTTACATGGAAGTATTAGAATCATTGAAATAACAAAATTGAAATAACAAAAAAACAAATTTGGATGTCTAATTTACATCTTTGTAAAGTTGGGATGAAGCTGGCAAAACACTAAAAATTTCTCCTGTACTTAAGACATTCTTGACAGAACTCTTCCTCTTGATAACCATCAAATGTCAACCTGTAATACTGTTGTTTATTATTGGCTTCCTTCTCAACCATTTATTCAGAGTAAGCATGAATTTAATTCATTTACCTTTATGTAATTTACAATATTTACTGTATCAGTAAATACAGTGTTTCATTTCGCTGACTTCCTTTTGAAGCAAGTCTTTCTCAACAAAGGCAGCAATGAGTTAATTTACATTCTGGTGCAAGTTTATAAATCTGTGTAATTCCAGAATGTTTTCTCATCTCTGCAGCTGTGCCATCAGAACATCCTCTACACAAAACTTAAACTCCAAGCCACATCTGTTGACAATGTAATTCTTCCTGGCTTTATACATTTGAGGGCTAATTGTCTCTTGGCAATGAGCATGGGGAAAAAAGGGATTCTTCCTTCATATCACCATCATGTTCGAATCATATATGTACTGAAAGATTGCCATCTTAGTGGTATTGGTGCATTTGTCAAGTTGCAATGAGAAATCCTCCACTTGCTTTATTTGGTTTAAGAGTTGGTCTTTAGCCTGCTGAGTTACTCTTTGATATTATCTGAAAGACGTTCTGGAGCTATCTTCTTTGCCACAGATTCACCCAACATCTCTTTCTTTCTTTTTTTTTTTTTTTAAGATTTTATTTATTTATTTGACAGACAGAGATCACAATTAGGCAGAGAGGCAGGCAGAGAGAGAGAGGGAAGCAGGCTTCCCACTGAGCAGAGAGCCCGATGTGGGGCTCGATCCCAGGACCCTGGGATCATGATCTGAGCCAAAGGCATAGGCTTTAACCCACTGAGCCACCCAGGTGCCCCCACCCAACATTTCTAAGCAAATACCTCTGCTGCAGATTTTATTAAGTGTGGTGTGTGCGTGCGTGTGTGTGTTAGTGTGTGTGTTGCCTTAGCAACCCAAAGTGCTATTTTATTAGAAGCCTGCAAAGCATTAATAGGTAAAATTTTGAACATTTGCTTTTGTGGCTTTCTAATGCAATTCTCTCATTTCAAATAATTCTTTTCATTTTGAGCTTTTTTTTTTTTTTTAACCTCGTGTAAGTAAATGTTGCCCAAGAAGTTTTGGAGGCATCATTACTTAGAACATCTCTATCAATAACACACTTTTGGGTGCCTGGGTGGCTCAATCGGTTGAGCAGCTGCCTTCAGCTCGGGTCATGATCCCGGAGTCCCGGGATCGATTCCCACATCGGGCTCCCAGCTCCATGGGGAGTCTGCTTCTTCCTCTGACCTTCTAGCCTCTCATGCTCTCTCTCACTGTCTCTCTCTCAAATAAATAAATAAATAAATCTTTAAAAAAAAAATAACACACTTTTGGGTTTAGCATGCCACACTTAAACATGTCTACAAACCCAAACTTAGTATACGAGCAATGGTACTTCCAAATAAAACTAGCATGAACTCCTTGGTCTCCATTTCTCTGGAATCATTTCCACTGCCATTATCCAGTTCACTTCTACTGATGGGCTCAGTTGAAGTATGTCTTGTCTTAAAACAAACAAGTCCCATGAAATTGCTTTTACAATTTTAAATTAGAGCTAAAAATATATACTACAGTTTTTGCTTTCTTAATTTAACTTATAATGTTAAGCCACAAAAAAGGCAAGTTTGCTTACAAATGGAACCAATCACAAAAATAGCAAGTTATAAAAGTAAATACATGCCAACATTGTCTCCATCTGCCTTGTCTTCTCTGGCCTCCCTCGTCTGACTTCCCAACTGACTACCTCATACTTCTCATCTAAGCTGGCCAGGAGGTAGGTAGGAAGGCATTGGTCTGGTAATGCCTGTTTAAAATCCTTCTGTAGCCTAATTCATGGGTGGGGGGGGGGATAGGGAGACTAGGGTTTCATATCATTTCCTAACGGATATGGTAATAATCTAACTGTGTCCTGTGTAGGATCCATGATTAGATTGAAACAAGTGCTGACTTCAGGTCAACACATACATTTTGAGCCCTTACAATGTGTACAGTCCTGTGCTAGAGGGAAGGGAATACTGGAAATATCATAGTTACTGTCTTCTCTGACCTGACAGTTGGGTAAGAAGGATAATTCACATATCAAGTATATGGGATATCTGTTGCTGCATAACAGATTACCCCAGGAGCACCGGGGTGTCTTAGTTGTTAAGGGTCTGCCTTCGGCTCCAGTCATGATCCCAGGGTCCTGGGATTGAGCCCCACATTGGGGTCCCCACTCAGCGGGAAGCCTACTTCTCTATCTCCTACTCCCCCTGCTTGTGTTCCTTCTCTCTCTGTCAAATAAATAAATAATTGTTTTTAAAAAACCCAGATTACCCCAAAATGTAGTGATTTAAAACAGTAGCATTTTTAAAATTTTTATTTAGTTCAAAAATCTGCAGCTGGTCAGTTGTTCATCATGGTGGCTCATTTCTGTCCCACATATGGTTAGTAGGCTCAGCTCCACTGGACACTGGATGATCCTTTTTTAGGAAGGCTCACTCACATGGGTAGCAAATTGATTTCCTGGATGGAGGCTAGGAACCCAGCTGGGGCTTCAAGCCAGGGACCTAGGTTGCTTTCCATGTGGGCCTCTCCAAGGCTTTTTGGCCTTTCTCTTCATAATGGCTGGGTTCCAGGTGGGACTGTCCCCAGAGATGAAGGCAGAAACACATGGCACTTTAAAGACCTAGCCTTAGGGGCGCCTGGGTGGCTCAGTGTGTTAAAGCCTCTGCCTTCGGTTCAGGTCATGTTTCCAGGGTCCTGGGATTGAGCCCCGCATCGGGCTCTCTGCTCAGCAGGGAGCCTGCTTCCTCCTCTCTCTCTGCCTGCCTCTCTGCGTACTTGTGATCTCTCTCTGTCAAATAAATAAATAAAATCTTCAAAAAAAAAAAAAAAAGACCTAGCCTTAGAAATCACATGGCATCTCTTCTACTGTGCTCCGAAGGTTGGTGCAGTCACAAAAGCCTACCAGCTTAAAGGGAAGGGAACAAACCTATGGATGAGTATGTGGCAAGAATATAGAAGATTAAGTGTGATGGGACATAGTGTCATAACCATCTTTAGAAAACACAATCTACCATAAAAAGTCTTCATTCACTGAACAGCATTTATCAAGCACTTACTATGTGCTTGGCACTTTTAAGGGCTTGGTATTCAGAGATAAATAAGACATAGTTTCTGCCTAGGGAAACTTACAGTTGTAGGGGAGAAAGACGATATAATTAACTATGCGTCATAAAATCTTATAAGTACTATGCCAGATGTTTTTACAAATTACAGTAGTAGCTCAGAAGGAGGGGAAGTGGTAAGATTCTTCAGGGAAGTAACCTTCAAATTGACTCTAAAGAGGTGTGTTAAGGGCAGTTCTCAAAGCAGGATCTCAAAGCAGGAAGGTTCCAAAGAACCTTCTGGGGGCTCCCAAGACCTTCTCAAGGAGGTTGCAAGGCCATAAATATTTACATAATAATGCAAAGACATTATTTGCCTCTTCTACTGTGCTCATAATATGCACTGATAGTACAAAAGCAATGGTGTGTAAATAACCAGTATCTTAGCAGGAATCCAGGCTGTCCCAAAGTATTATTGTCTCAAACTCTATTAGTTGTCATTTTATTCTTCACTTTCAGGCACTTGTAAAAAAAAAAAATCCAGTTTTACTGAAAAATGCCCCTGATGAAGTGATAAGAATAGTTAAATTTGGTAAATTTAACCCTTGAGTATGTATTTTAATATTCTGTGTGACAGAACGGGAAGCATACATAAAACACCTCTGCATATTGAAATACAGTTGTTCCAACAAAAAGTATTTGTGCAGTTGGATTCTAAGCTGCAATAGGGTCTCCTTTCTCACTGGTTTCACCACCATTTTTACTCGAAAGAAAAACTGACACACAAAGCACAGATTTCCAGACTTGGGTATTTGGCAGACATTTTCATGAAAATCAGTGGGGTGAGCCCATCACATCAAGGAAAATGACTGACAGTATTTGCTGCCAATTCCAGCAAAAATTAGAATTATGGCAAATGAGTAACGGCCATCACGAGTGTGACAGTTTCCAATATTAAAGACTGTATGATGCAACTGACAGGGATATTAAAGAATACAGTTTTTTGGTATTCTTTGATGGAAAGTGTTGACTTTTGGAAGATCTTCATAGCTTAATGAACTCATTCCGTGACTCGTCACGCACCAGAAGAGCTCAGATATTTAAAATAGGGATTGAAGTAGTGCCTGTTATCTATGTCTGTTAGGACTCAATGAAATAAAACTCTGTAAAATTCTTGAGCTAGTACTTGGCATAAAGAAAGCACTCAGTAAATGTTAGCTATTTTTTACTGAGGTGTTTGGACTCTGTTTGGAGAGACTCTCTTTGGACTCTCCAGGAAGGAGAGTGTCGGAAGGCTTTTAATCAAGAAAAAGACAAGGCTGGATTAAGATGTGTTGTAAGGAAAATGTGGAGAGAGTGCATGTCATGGTTGGGCCTTTTCTTGATGCGACGTGGTCCTTAGGGGAACATATTTAAGCTGTGTTCCACTGGCTACTCTTTTGGTGGAAGTCTTCAACCTCAGGAAGCCACTTGGGTGTACTAGTTACTTTAGGAACAGTTAGTTCTATGCACAACTGGGGATCAGTTCTCTTTTGTGGAAAATTTTACTGGCCTATCAACTTTCAAAGTTGGGTTGTTTTTTTGTTTTTGTTTTTATTTTCTTGTTTTTTCCCCACCTTTTCACTCAGACTGCTCTTCATGGGTATGACTAGTTACAGAATCATTTCGCTCTCCTCAAGGAAGTGACTGCCTGGTGCCCATTCTCCCATTACCATCGTTCCTGAGAGGGCCAAATGTTACCATGGGTACCACCCATAGAACCAGGAAGGGCTGGGAGCCACTCACGAGAAGAGGCCCCGGTGTCCAAGAAACCAGTGGATTATTCTGGAGAGGAAAATTTATTTCATCATTAATGCATTGAGAGTTTACTCTGTGCTGGGCACTGAGGAGCAACAGATGAATATACCAGCCACCCCATCCTTAGGGAAGCTTGCCTTCCCTGTGGTGAGGGCGAAGAGGCACATTTGCAGATAGCTATATCATGAGTTATGTGTGACATATGCTAAAACAGAAGTAAAAGGGAAGTGCTGGATGGGCGGAGCCCAGAGGAGAGCCTGCTTCAGGCGTGGGCTGACGAAGACTTGATGGCATTTGAGCTGGGCCTTGACAGAGGGGTCGGGTTCAGGCAGCAGTGGGCAGTTAAGGTCCTTACTATGGGGAGAAAACCATGAATAAAGATGGAGCTGTGAAGCAGGCAACATTGGCAACATATTTGTGGCACCTAGTGTGAAAGGAAAATGCTAGACCCTTTGTTCACAAACCATTAAGAATTTTGAGACAGAGCAGCAGAGCATTCACCCAGGCGTGGGACCTTCCAAGGACAGAGGTCACGGGTTGGGTTGTATGTCAGTGGAACCAGTCCCGAATGTGGGGTGCATGTAAAGAATGGGGGTCCAAGGCATAGCTGTGCAGGTGTGAGTAGTGGAAGACAAGTGTGCATAGGCACGCTGGAGCCACAGGCCTGAGTACGTTCCTTAGGAGGGTGGGCCAGATGCTGAGTTCAGGTGGGAACCTCTGAAATTTGGAGCCAGGAATGCTACGATCCAAAGAATGTCTTCAAAACTTGGCTGCCGCTGTGTCAAAGTGAGACTTGAGGTGGCTTGGGAGAGACTGGAGAGAGGACTAGGGCTCGGGTACTTTGAGAAGGGATGGCTCTGCACATACCAGAAACAGCAGCAGGAATGGAAGAGGGAAAGTGGACACAGGGGTAACTAAAATGAGAAAGGATGTACAGAAATGATAGTGAAATGTTGAGCCTGCATGATAGGATTGAGAAGAAAAAGCGAAGGAGAGCTGGTAGTTAGGAAGTCAGGCATTCAGTCCATGTTTTCCACAGACTGGCCAATTTATCTGCAGGAACTTCATGACTCCATGAGGATTTAACCAAAGCACTAAGACTTCAGTGGTGGAAATAACCAAGTACATGTAAATTCTTCAGCAAAGGGCAGTGCCTGTACCCTCATTATATTTAATGAAGCTCTGAAAATGTCCACTGGTTCAGAGCACATGCTAGACTTGGTGAGCAAGTCTTATTTGTGCAAATCCAAGTGTCTTAGCCTGACATAGGGCTTCAAGCTCAGCCCCTGCACACCTGTCCAACCTCCTTTCTCACTGCCCCACCCAACCATACCCCATGCCCCAGGGCCGGGCCAGTTGCTTTGGCTTGGCAGTCTTCCTTTCCCACTCCATTGCCTTACCCCCAACTCTGTTTATCCTTCAAAAGTGTTCTCTGGGCATGCTGCACAGCCTGCCCATTCCTACCCCCACATCTAGATTGCACCTGACCACACCATGTCTCATTTGTCCATACATATAGACGTTGTTCTCATCGACATTGTACCTCAGCACTAGCACCATGCCTAACACAAGGGACATGTTCGGTAGATGTTTGTGGAATAAATTAACCAATAAAGAGATCAAGTTTGGCCATTAGACTGAGGTGATTATCTGAAAACCCATTCATTTCCACAATAAGAGCTGAACTCTTTTTGGTTCCAAAGAGGGCACGTGACCTGCAGTTCCTCAGCAAGCAGAGCATATACCACTGCTGCTTAAACAACCATGTACCAAATGGAGCTCACTTTTATCATTCTGACACCACAGCCCATCTGCTGTCACCAGAGACCAGGGAGGAGCTGGACTGACACAGGTGCAAGAAGGGGGAGGGAGTGGTCCGTACTAATAATGCATTGTTAGTGGAGAATGTAGGTGATATTAGTTGATATTAAAATATCCACTGAAAGTTGGGCCATTTCTGTTAACAGCATGAGCTGACACTTCTAAATGTCAGAGGTAAAATACTCCTTCCTTTAGAGGCTGTCCTGTTTTCTCCCCCAGAGAACCCTAGAGAGCCCCACTGGGGAGCATCCCAGGTTTCAATCATGCCTCTCAGGGCAGAGTAGAGGCTATTTATCTGCTCTTTCTATAACTGTGGGCCCCTCAGAACTTCCTTTTTCCTCCTTCTGTTGATGGCAATGTCACAGTGACCTTCCCAGAGCCAACGAAGCCTGGCACTTCATGGGGCTCTGCCTCCCTCCTTTTAGGTTTGGGGAGGCATCCGGAGGGCTGGTTGGCTCAGAAAAGCCTCTCTGAGTGGAGCTGAAATCTAAGCTTTAGAAGGGAAATAGAGGGCTGTCACAGACTCAACATCTCTGCCTCTGTGTATACACTAGATGAGAGTCTATTTCTTGTCTTCCATTTACACGTGTAGACTGTAGACCTCACTGAGTGCAAACATCTTTCTGAAACCCCTCCCTCTGTGCTGAATTAGGTTGGAAAGTATTTCAAAAGCTACAGAAGCTATGGCAATTTGAGGACTTTTGCTAGCCAACATTTCGTACCAGAACTGATGTAATATCAATATGGTGCCCCATTTGGCAAACCAAATTAGCAGTTTGAAAGATATGGTGGTACCAGTGGATCACTCATAAATGTCGAGATGATTGGTGTCTCCCTTGGCCTTAAGCCAGCTGTCAGAATGAGCAACCCAGTTGGTAGGTTGCTCTGACTCTTCCCTTAGAACCTGTGAGCAGAGCAAATTCTGCATCTTAGGATGCCAATTGAAGTTGCCATGTCTGTGCTGGCCTGAGGGGTGGAGAAAATAAGGAGCTCCACTGCCTGTAGAATAAAACCTAAGGATGCCTTTCATGATATGGGTCTTGTCACATGCCAACTTCCTTTCGTAGGGTCATCCCATCACTAACCTTGAATTATAGGAACCAGCTAGCTATGCTGAGAGACTTGCAGTTCCTCAGACAAGACTTGTTCTTTCAACCATTCAGGCTTGGCCATACCATTACCTTTGCCCAGATTTTTCCATTTACCCTCACTCCCTCATTTACCAGAATAATTCAAGACTAAGTTCTGGCATCTTCTCATGCAGGAGGGCTTTCTTCGCTCAGTTCCCCAAATGGCATCAGTTAAATGCAGACTTTGTGTCCATGTACTTAATAGCACAGCTAAATAACCTCACCTTTCCCCTAGCCCACATCGTCCTCATCCCTGCCTTCTGCACCTTTGGAGATGTTATTTCTATTGTCTGGGACACCTTCCTACATACTTCTTCTATGCTCAGCATTGCCCCTCCAGGAGAATTCTCTGGGGGTATTTTTTTCTGCTTATCTCAAGTCTGATTATGTTTTTATGAGCACTGTTCTTACAGTCCCTGATAGCTACCATGTAGTCTACTGTTCAGTAGTAATAGTGTGGTGAAACTGAATCAGAAATCTGCAGGAATTTACCACTTGGGCCTTTTCTGTTAATAACAATATTGTCAACAGAAGAATAGAACTCAATAATTTCTGGTTGCTATTTTTTGGACCAATTTATCAAGATATGTATATATGTTATTGATACAAGTTGAATATTGTTTTTTTTCCCCTAAATTCAACATATCCACCTCTGCTTAGCTTAATTTTTATTTTTCTCTCTCCCCTCAGGGTAACCTTGACTATCTTGTAGCCCCAGTGATTCAGGGCAGGAAGCCCAGGGCCTTTGGCTTGTCCAAAGTGTCACGGCAGACACTCAAGTCTTGGCTGCTCAAAACCCAGGTGGAGGCTCTGTTTCCTCCTCCTGACATTTGGCCAGCCCCCCTTAGGCATCTCTCTTCATGAAAAATATTGACCTTGCTAATTTTAAGGACTAAAATTATCTTTTTCTCTACATGCTATTTCTTTTTTTTTTTTTCTCCTACATGCTATTTATTAATCTTTCTTCTTTCAAGTGAGAAAAGAGAAAAAAAGTCAAGGCTACAATTTTTTCCTGATCTCTGTAAAATCTGAACCTAGCCTATGATTATTTCTTCTTAACTAGCAAAAAGTTCAAAAGTTACTAGTTTCTTCAATTAACTACATCCCATCTTTTATTTTTTAAATCATAAGTACCCAGTTAGCATTAAGTGCTTCTCGGCTAAACCTTTTCTTTTATAATCTGTTTCCTAAAGGCATCATATTCTTTTCCTTAAACATTTTTAGAATAGTTGAACATAACCAGACTTTTTTAAAACAAGGCATCCAGTGGTTACTTGCGGATAATTTAGAGGCTCACAGATGGGGATGAGATAATGGTGCCTATAAGAATCATAGGGAGTTTTAAAAAATCTACTTGCTCACCCTCTTCTCACCCCACATCACCCCTGAGTATAACTAAACCCAGGAAAATATAATTTTTTTTAAAAAGCTATTTTGATTATTCTAATACACCCCCTGATTAAGACACATGGTCATGATGGTTCCAGGTAGGCAGGACCCATCAGAGGATTGTTGATTTCACACAGGAGTCACACTAAGGAGCAGAAGTGGGGGCTAGTTAGATGTAATGGTTCTGGGAGGCTTTTGGAAGAGTTATGTGTTGTTTTGAGTTGGATCTTGAATAAAAATAACATAGCAACAACTGACATGTGTTGAGCATGTACTGTGTGGGAGCACTTCATCTATGTCATCATGTTTAATCCTCACCAAGGATGGTATTATTCCTTATTTGTACAGATGGGGAAAATGGAGCTCAGAGGGATCAAGTGCTTTGCTCAAAGTCACACAGCAAGTAAGTAGCAGAGCTACTATTTAGCCCTTCCGTCAGTGTGACTCCAGAGCTCTCACTGCTGTGATGTGTCCGATTTAGTGGAAGGAAAACAGCAGAGAGAGACTCATGGTGTGGGTTATGGCAGGAAAGTTATCCTATCTGATCAAAATCTTTGTGGGAGACAGTTTTCTGGGTTTATGAGAAGTCCTTAAAGTCAATTATGGACATCATTAGGCTGAAAATTGTCTTTGTGTCTCTGGGAAGATGAGAAAGGCCAAGTTTTTGTCATCATGACTAGACCTGGTATATGATCATTGACCTCAATTTTTCTATCATAATTCATGTAATCATAGTACTTTCTTGGATATCAGAGGGACTTTGGATCCCATGCAGTCCTTTTTCTTGTCCGACTTCCTCATTTGGCGGTTTTTTTTTTTTTTTTTTTTTAATCCACTGACAGAGATCACAAGTAGGCAGAGAAGCAGGCAGAGAGAGAGGAGGAAGCAGGCTCCCTGCTGTGCAGAGAGCCTGATGTGGGGCTCCATCCCAGGACCCTGGGATCATGACCTGAGACGAAGGCAGAGGCTTTAACCCACTGAGCCACCCAGGCGCCCCATTTGGTGGGTTTTATTCAAGGGAAGGCAGCAGCCTGCCAAGTCCCGCAGAGATGCCCCCGACATCTCAGCGCAGTGCGGCCCGCGGCCAGGGCGGCGGTAGTGAGACCAGCGCTGCGTGGCAGCCCCCTTCCCTCCGTGGATTCCCTCTGCTGGGGGGGGGGGTCACTTGGCTCAGGGGCTCAGCTCCCCTGCCTGCAGCTGGGGACTGTCCGAGGGCCCTCCCCGCGCAGGTGCAGGGGACCATCTGAGGGCCCTCCCCGCGCAGGTCCAGATGCCTGTCACTCCTCTGCCCTTCAGCGGAAAGTGAAGTTTGAAGAGTGGGGAAGAGAATCATGGATGTGAAGAGGAACCTGGAGCGCAAGCGTCTGACTCCCTAAGCTGTTGGAAAACTTGTCCCGGACAACTGCAAATCAAATAATGGGAACATTGTGGGCTCAATACTGAATTTGTGAACTTGGAGTTGCTTGTTTCATAAATGCAGGTTGATTTCAGTTTCACATCACTCCCAGCTACCTAAATTGAAAAAGCTTGAGCTCAGTGACAGTAGCATCTTTGGAGGTCTGGACATGTTAGCAGAAAACCTTTCAAATCTCACCCATCTGAACGTCAGCGCATTCTACTGCAAAATATCAGCACCTTGGAACCTTTGAAAAAGTGGGAATATCTGAAAAGCATGGACCTGTTTAACTGTGGAGTTACTGGTCTGAATGACGAGGGGGGGGAGCGCCTTCCCGGGCTGACCTATCTGGATGGCTAGGACCGAGAGGATCAAGAAGCCCCTGGTTCAGATGCCCAGGTGAATGGTGAGCATGAAGAAGAGCCCTGCAAAGGAAAATATGCGGAGGAGGAGGAGGACGGTAAGGAGGAGTAGGAGTTTGAGAACCATGAGGATGAAGAGGAAGAAGAAGGTGTAAATGGGTGGGGAGGGCGATGAAGGTGAAGTCAGTAGGGAGGAAGAAGAATTTGGACATGGTGGAGAAGGTGATGAAGTAAAGGGGATGAGGAGGAAGAAGAGGAAGAAAAATAAGAAAGTGGGAAGGTAAAAGAGGAAAAGGAAAATTGATGATGAAGGAGAAGATAATTAAGACCAAAATAACCTGCAAAAAAAGAACTGCTCCATATTGGCTGGACTGCTCACAGGTAGCAGTTTAAATAATAATAGTAATGCAGGTAATAATAGTAATAAGGGGTATCGGTAATACCAACCACAGGATCCCACCCACCCAAAGAGCCTTCCTTCATTTGGTCCATCTTCAAAATCCACCATCAGCGTGGGGACATCACCCCAACAAAACTGCACGTCCTGTTAGGTTCTCCTGTACGACTTGCTGAGCAGGGGTCATCGTGGTCAGTGAGTCAGCCATCAGTGGCTGCTAGTTACATCAAGACTATAACAGCATTTTTATTTTCTGTACAACAAAGAAAGCTTGTAGATAAAATCTTAACATAAAAAAATAGTTTCCGCAGCAAGGAATGAGTTGGCCCAAAATATCAGTGGGGCTGAGGCTGAGAAACCCTGGTATAAATGTTCAAGGCACGGGATGGGTTTGAATCCAGCACCATATTTACTAGCTATGTGACCTTAGCCAAGTTACTTAACCTCTCTGTGGCCTATCTACAAACAAGGCTCCCAATAGCTCCTTCCTCCCAGAGCTGTTAAGAGATTTAGATAAGTCAGTGTATTTGAGGCATGGGAGCAGTAGCTGGCACACAGCAGCCTTGGGCTTAAGAGCAGCGTCTGGTGCTGTGCTGGAGCCGGTTCCCAAGTCGGCCTGCCTGCATGTAAATCCCCCATCTGCCATTTACCAGCTGTGTGACTTCGGGCACATTACTTAAACATTCTTGACTCAGATGCATCAGTAGAAGGAAGATAATAATAGTATCTATCATGAAGATAAATCATGTATGCAAAATGATTGGAACAGTGATTTGTGCACCCTAAAAGCTGTATACGTTCCAGTTGTGATTATTACTGTTCTTATTCCCTTTTTAAACAAATATTTGGGACTCCTGGGAACAAAGGGGTGAAGTCACTCGGCTTACAGCTATTAGACAGCAGAGTCAGGATGAGAATCACTGACTCATGAAAGAAGGAAAGCTCTGTCCAGTGTGAGTTACCAATTCTCTCTAGTCCTCAGCAGCCTGTTTAGTAGAAAGCCTGGTGGGGCACGATCCTTCAGGGTAATTAGTACTTTGGAGTCCATGTAGAGAGAGGCACTCTGACCTACAGTGTCACTTAGCAACCATGTAATTCCAGAGCTGCCTTTGAAAAACGAAGACTGCGGGTCATTCACGGAGGAAAATCACGAGATGCTGAAGTGTCTAGATCAGAGTGGTCAACAGGGGAGAAAGTGATTTTAATTTTTCTATTAACTATTATTGGGAGAGGTATTTCTTTAAAAGATTTTGTGCAGTCATTGTGCTGTTCCAATTTAATGCACCATGGTGATACTAGTGCCTTTTGGAAAAAAAAAAAAAAATCTTTTCTTTTTTGTAGTTGTTTTGCGATGTAGAAGAAAAACCAAAATTTGAGTTTTCTCTGAGCTTATAACTTCAGGAATTATAACTACTATCAGAAAATGAGCCCAGTTAAAGTTAACATACCTGTTTAGATGGCTTTAGAAAAAACTGTGTATTTTAAATGGATTTGTTAATTAGGTTCTCTTTGATGACTCATATTGGCAAAATATAAACTTAGGGCTCTCATAATGACATCAAGCAAGACCTGGGTTGGGAAAGCTGCAAGCCAGTCTACCTTTTCAGCCAGGTGTAACTGGAACTAAGTGTTTGTCTCCTTGCAATCAGGAACACAGCAAGCACAAAATAAGAGAAAGTAGAAGATTAGCAGATTATTTGGAGACCTTTCCAACCTGTGTCTGACCTTCTTGATTCATTTGCAGAGGTAATTGCCTGTGGAAATTGCTGTGCTTTTATCTGTGGTGCTATTAAAACACTGGTTGAAATGAGGTGGCGCAGACTGCATGGATAATGGGGTACTGTGGCGTGGGAGCTGTTGTTTTATTCGACAGATGAGAAATGGCTGAAAATAACCTCCTGTCTCCCCTGTAAGAATTTTGCTTGTTAAGTGACATTCATCAACACAGAGTTTCAGCGTGGTATAGGAATTTGAGGTATTCTTAGCAAGATATTAAGGGAGAGTTTTCAGGCTTTTCTTGTTATAAAGTAGGCAATGTATGAGTGTTTTATATTCCCTGATTTCGGGGGCACTTTCTGTGCTCAGGGGAATAGCTGTTCCAGGCTGGGGAGGAATGAGGACACCATGCTATTAGGACATTCGGAGTGGAGTAGAGTCATTCCTATCTGTGTCCCCTGCATCAGGGTACCACTGACCTGTGGGATCATTCCCTCATTCTCTCCTGGCTTTGCTGTCATTGTTCTGTCTGGTGGGGTAAATTTCACTGCCTTCTTGGTCTTCTTGGCCTCATCCTGCTCCCTCAGTATGGCCCAGTATTTCTTCCCCCTTTGACCATCCTCCTCCCTTGGAATGGAGCATTATACTTACAACTTATTAGGGAAATAGTGGGGATCCATGTGGTATAAAATAGTGTTCCTCAAACTTGAAGATGCCTCAAAATCCCTTGGAGAGTTTGAAGAGATACAAATTCCTTGGGTCTCACCCCCAGAGATTTGGATCCAGTAGATTTGAAGGGGGCATGAGAATTTGTATGTCTACCAACTGCCCAAGCAAATGATGTTCCTGGTTTGAGACCACATTGTGAAGCCTTTGTGTGATATTATGATTTGTAATAGTAAATATATATTTGGTTTTCTTCCATGTTTCTGGCACAGAGTTCCTAAAACTCTTGGAATTTCCTGTGCCGACAGCAATAAATATGTCTCTTGTATGAATGAGGTGACTTTTGGAAGCACCTAAGGATCTGGGCTGGTTGCCAGAAGAGCCAGTCACGTGATTAGAGGGTTGGAACTTTTACCTGCCCCTCCACCCCCGTTTCTCCTCCCCCACCCCCAACCTCCTGGGAGGGAAGAGGGGATGAAGATGGAATTCATTCACCAACAGCCAATGATTAAATCGGACGTGTCTACATTACAAAGTCTCCATAAGAACCCAAAAGGAGGGGCACCTGGGTGGCTCAGTGGGTTAAAGCCTTAGGCTCAGGTCATGATCCCAGGGTCCTGGGATTGAGCCCCGCATCGGGCTCTCTGCTCAGTGGGGAGCCTGCTTCCCTTCCTCTTTCTTTCTGCCTGCCTCTCTGCCTTTTTGTGACCTGTCTGTCAAATAAGTAAATAAAATCTTTAAAAAAAAGAAAGAACCCAAAAGGAAAGGATTTGGAGAGTTTCCATGTTGGTGAACCAGAATGCTTCCAAGTATCATGCCAGGCCCCAGACTCCAGGAGGACAGACACTCCTTTGTTCAAGACCTTGCCCTGTGTGTCTTTTCATCTGGCTATTGACTCCTATCCTTTAATATCCTTTGTAAGCACCCAGGAATCTAGTGAGTAAGTAGGTTTCCTGAGTTCTCTGAACCGCTCTAGCAAAGTAACTGAACCCAAGGTGGGGTTCATGCGAACCATTATTAGAAGTACAAGTAGCCATCTGGACTTGCAAATGGCATCTTAACTGGGGAAAGTCTTGTGGGACTGAGCCCTTAACCTGTGGAATCTGATGCTGCCTTTGGCAGATGGTCTCAGAATGGAGTTGAATTGTAGGACACCGGCCGGTGTCAGAGAAATGGCTGTGAGGTGTGGAAAAAGCCCACCCACTTGTAAACCTTGTACAGTTGAACCTGAGGGAACTCACCTCGTTGGGACAGTCTCTTCAGTAGTTAGCCAAGAGCACCTTCTGAGCACCTGCTGAAGGCTGAGGAAGAAGTTGCTAAAATGGCCCCCATAATTCCTGCATTCCAGAAAGTCTTCCGTTTATAGAAAAGCACAAGCCTACATATCACTGTAGGAGGTACCCACTCAAAGCCAAGAGGGGAGGGGACCTGCTTCTCAGCATGTTGAATGGAGGAATGTTAACACTGGGTGGGTCAAGAAAGAAAACTAAGATTTATTTTGGATCTATCCCATGCCAGCACTGTGGCTGGCATTCGTCATGTTAATTCATTGAATCTTCACAGAAATCCCGAGAAATGAAGGTTTTGCTCTTCCTCTCATAACTGAGGAAACTGAGGCTCTTATGACTTGAATTTGCAGGACCAAGGGCAGGATGCCCCAAGCTGAGCCACTTTGGCATGAAGATTATTTTGAGCTGACGCAGTCAACCTTCTGTGGGCTCAAGAGAAACTCTTGCCCTTCCCTTAACTATGTGGAAGAATCTAAGTTGGGAGTCTTTCTCAGAATAAGGGTTATTAGCAGAAATACATTTTATCTGAGTGCCCCATCTGTATGGTAGGGCAAACATTTAATTACCAAATATCTGCTCTTCTTACTGCCCTGTGAAATGTCTTCCTTTCCTCTGAAGTCCCAGACACCTACTCCCATATTGGTAGTCTAAGATGACTTATGGATCTCATTTTACCTGTCTTTGAAATTGCCATGTCTGGGTGGATTCCCTGTATGTACGCTATCGAATTTGATTTTTCCTGTTAATCTGTCTCATGTCAATTTGATTCTTAGTCCAGCTAGAAAGTACCCTTGAAGGAGACAGAAATTCTTGCCCCCCCCCCCCGACAGTGGCAGGGCCAATAGGGTTCTTTCTTCTCAGAAACCAAGCTATTTTCACTGTACCATGTTGCTTCCCAGCATAGAGCATGACATGCCTGAGTATCCAGTTAATGTTGGTTGAATTAAGACATCAGATGATTAAGTTAGTAAGCGAATGTTTCCAGGAAATGATGACTCCAGAGATGGTCTTTAAACATACTGCTGTTAATTATTGTTACATTTCTTGAGCATTTTATCATGTACCAGGTACTGTGATAAGCATTTTATCTACATTATCCCACTTACTAAAAAGTGAACTGTAAGGTAAATATTAACTCTATACTCTATTCTATATGAAGATATTTAAAGAAGAGAAAGAATTGTCCTGGGGTTGGTAGTGAAACCAGGTTCTCAGACTGTAACTTTTTGTCTCCAAAGTACAGAGTTCTGCTACTCTGTGTTGATCTGCTATAGTAACCAAGTAATCACTTTTTTATCTTCCCCTTGTTACTACTCATTTCTTCCCCCAAAATGAGATAGATCCATAGCCATGGATTTCAAGACACAGGAAATACAATTCTAAAAGTTAGTTGCCAGTTACTGTACCAATATAAACCTTTTTGCACATCCGCTCATTGTGATCACATTAGGATAAGCACCAGCAGTTACAGCAGCAAAGACCAAAAATACTACATGAACAAAATGAGATGTGCTGCTGTCTTGTGGGCCAGATGACATGGAATAAGGATTTAAGTCTGGTTCCCAGGCCTTCCTCCCTACCCTCTCTGCCTTCCTGTAGTGTCCACTAGTTCTTCTGTCCTTCCTAATCTATGAGTATCTTCATCCAGAATCACCACGTGGTCAGTATTTTAGCTGATGTGTCAAAGTTCTCAGCGTTTATGGATTTTAGAGATTCCTCTGCAGGCCTTGGTTTTTGCAGGATGAGCTTTGTTTGAGACCTCTCTCTGGACTCCAGTATTTTCCTATTATGATAAATTTTGAGTCTGTCTATGCAACTAAAAGATAATAGTTCCTGTTCTGGCTAGTGTTCCAGGTTGCTGTCTTAGTGAAATGCCCTCCCATGTGTGTGTTCTGACATTTGACTCCAGGACAATAGCTGACATTTGACTCCAGGACAATAGTCGAAGGAGACGCGATAAAGAGAAGATCTCTTTGTTCCAATTGAGTACTCTGGGTACTTTCACACAGCGTCTCGTTCCCCCAACAACACAGGGAAGTGAGCAGGTGATATTTCTTTTGTCAGCCTGACAGAAATGGAGGGAAAAGCAGTAAAGTAATTTGCCTCTGGCATCACACCTCTAGATGGCTGAGCCAGAACTTGAACCCAAAAGGGTATAACTCAGAAGACCCCCATCTTCCTGTCCTTAGCAGATAATACTGGGGGTGCAGAAGTCATCGGGTTCACTTCTCAGGATTTGTTGGCTGTGCTTGACCTAGAAAGCAGAAAATTCCATTTCTGAACTCCTTCTCTGGTTTTTCAGATTCTACTCGCTGTATCTCATTAATGTCTTGGAAGTGAAAGGATGTCTCTGGACTGCTTTGAGCTCTCAGTGCCAGTGTTGTGTGTGTTAATGACTTTTACCCCCAACCCACCAGTGCAGCCACATGACTTAATGAGCAGTTCATCCTAATCAGATGGCGGCTAATGGGGAATTAAGGATCATAAGGCTGGAGATTTTATTGTAGGGGAAATTCATATAACAAGAGTCTTTTTTCTTTTTCTTTTCAAAAAAATGAAGAAATTAAGTCTCATTAAAATAAGTAGCAACAAGCCATAATCTTAATAGATATTTAATTTGAGGCACTATCTGGTTCAAAAGCAGGGGTTAGAAAGCCTTTCTGCTTCCTTGGTTTTTCCTGTTGGCATATATGAGGTCTGGGGGTGGCAGGATAGCCAGGGTGGGAATAGAGTTGAAGAGGGGAATGGGGAGGAGAGAAGGAAGGAGGGAGAGGAGAAAGGTGGGGGAATAGTATAGTCTGTATCCTGGAAATGAGCTTTTTATAGAAAAGCAACTCTCTCTTTTTGATCTGTCTAAACTACTCTAAAAAAAGAAATTGGTGAATAATATAATGGACCTTGACCATGAAGAACAAATCAAAACCAACATTTATGTCCATAGAGTTTGACAACATAGCCTGAAATAAAACATGAATTGTGAAAGAGGCTAGAAAATCCTAGTGCTATGCTTCTCAAGGTTCCCAGCAGTAACAGTATCACCTGGGAACTTGTCAAAGATATCCTTTCTCTAGGGCCCACCCAAGACCTACCCAATCGGGAACTCTGGAGTCAAGGGCCCAGAACTGTGTCAAATGCCCTCCAGGTGATTCTGACACACACTGAAACTTAGGAGTCAGTGATTTAGTGGAGGATGGCCTTGGAGTCGGAGAGACCCTGGCTTCTTGCCTCTGTATGCTGTTTCTCTGATATTGAACTTCATTTTCCTTTTCTGCCAAGCAGTGATGGTACCCACCTTTAGGTTGTGCTATTTTTTATGATTACTACTTTGCTCTGAGCTCTCAGCTTTGAAGATGTGGAAACTATTTTTTCAGTTTTGTAGAGGGTCACCTTGGGCCAGAGCCAGCAATTCCTAATTGCCTTTGCAAACCATTGTATGGTTGTCAGTAAACATGGCTGTCAGAACACACACTTGTATCAGATCCTTCCCAAAACCCCACTAAAGCAACAACAACAAAATGGTCCTTTTAGAGCATTAACACATTAGGACAAAGAGCACGAGAGGTGGTGAATACAAATTGGAAAGCTAGAAAGCAGTGATTGACTTGGCAAACCAAAGAAAGATGAACCCTAAGGTGACAGAGGGGAAATCTAAACAATAATTTGATTTACACCAGAACTTCCCTAAAAACTCAGTCATTATGGCAATAGTGCCACTAGAAGTGAGGGTGAAGGGGGTGCGAAGAATAGGGCTAGTTCAACCCTGCCCGGGGGCACATGGGTGGCTCAGTCAGTTAAGAGTCTGACTTTTGATTTTGGCTTAGGTCATGATCCCAGGGTTATGAGATTGAGACCCTCATCAGGCTCCACACTAGGCGTGGAGCCCAAGATTCTCTCTCTTCTTCTCCTGCCCTCCTTTCCACCCTTCCTCCCCATTTGCTCATGTTCTCCCTCTCTCTTTCTCTCTAAAAACAAAACAAAAACAAAAACTTTTTTTTTTTTAAATAATTTGCTTTCTTTTGCATGCCACAGGACAGATTTCTAGTCTTAAAACAGGGTACATCAAGAACAAAAATATCCTCCCCCCTCCAACCATCTTTATTTTCACCAATATGAGAAATCCTTCTGGAAACATAAGCAAGTGACTAAACAGGATCAAACCACCAAATCTACAAGTCAATACATGATCTGTTATGGCAGAATAATCAAGAATTTTCCCCCCAAAGAAAGATTTTTTGTTTTCCAAATATAAAAGAGTCTAAGAGGATCATACATGAACAGAAATCTTATTCCAGATTTTATGGTAAAGAAGGATAACACACTGGCAGCCAAAGAAAACTGAAACTCTTCTTAATAAATAGATCCAAATTAAGAATTTCTACAGTATTTCTTTAGAACACAGAACCAGAATTCTTTAAAAAAAAGAAGCATCTAGACCCCCAGGAGATTGAGGACTTTTCTAGGAACTCAGAGAGTCCAAAAGGACAATCCTAAAGTTGATGGCACTGTAGTTTCTTCATCACAAACATCAGCCAGGTCACCCTACAGTGAATTCTCATAGTTGACAACCCCCACTCATACTCACAAGGGTCCCACTCTTAAATATGAGCAGGCTTCTAAGGATTATCATATATTTCTACTCTGAAAGGTAGGCCAACACAAATACATGAGGAAATAAAGACCAAGCAGGGGTAAGAAAACTTAAAAATATATCTATTATTGATATTCTCAGAAGATAAAAGGTATTAATGTCAACAAAACAGAACAGAATGCTATTAAAAAGCAACATTTAGTGCTGTGAAATGTGTAAGCCTGATGATTCACAGACCTGTACCTCTGGGGCAAATAATACATTATATGTTAATTTTTTTAAAAAAGCAACATTTAGTGAACCTGAGGGAAATGAAAAGTATGATGTTGAATGAAAATTAAATAAAAGGAATAGAAGATGGGGCACCTGAGTGGCTCAGTTGGTTGAGCATCCGACTCTTGATCAGGTCATGATCTCAGGGTTGTGATATTGAGCCCTGCATTGGGCTCCGGCTTGTGCTGAGCATGGAACTTGCTTAAGATCCTCCCTCTCCCTCTCCCTCTGCCCTTTCCCTGTTGCGTGCATGCTCTTTCTCTTAAAAAAAGGGGGGGGGGAATAGAAAATAAAATGAAGAAATCTTCCATAAAGTGATAGGAATAAACTGGAGAGAAAAATAAGAAAATTAGATTAATCTAGGGGTCCAGCACCTGATTCACAGGAGACCTCGGGTGGGGGGGGATGAAGGGGAAGAAACCATCAAAGAAATAATCCAATTAATTATGTGACTAAACTATTATTAACTATTAACTATATAACTAAACATACATAATCATTTCTCAATATATACATATATCAGATTATTGTGTTATACACCTTAAATTAATGCAATGTTATATGAATGCAATGAATCTTTTACCGATACAATTGAAAGCCTACCTCCATGTCTAAGGATTCTCTTTTCAAAATTATTATGTTTTTACCTGATTTGTTTCTCGCATCAGTACTTATTTTCCCTCAGTGTATTCATTCAGCCCATGCTTTTTTAGTCTTTTTCTGTATTTGGCATAAAAGGGGAAAAGAAAGATGTCAGAGGTATCAACATGGTTTTATCCACATCAGCTCATCTTCCATCACTGCCAAATGGAGTGGCCAGATCATAAGAGATAACAAAGGCCTGATGACCTAATTCTGCTGGGAATTAAGAGTCAGAAACAAGCATAGGTGTGAGTAGTCTTATTTAAATTCTGTTTTAATATATCTTTTGGAATTCTGTATGGAGCAAAGTCAGTTTGGATAAATCTATAAACTACCCACAGAGAGAAATGATTTTTAAATTATTACAAAGAGGAAAAAGACTCATTAGTTCTTTATCTCTAAGCTTTGATACACCTGCAGAAATGGCTTTTTTTTTCTAGCCTTCTTGAGTTTAGGAGTAAATTATGTTCTGCAGAGTCATTTAGAAGTTGGGGTACTCTTTCCCACAGGAGTAATTTTGTGAATAATAACGGACTTCCTAAAGAAGCTCACAAGTCTGTTTACCTCACTGATGATGAAAAGTATGCAGGTGAGGGGCTAACAGCTCTGCAGAAGCCAGTCACCCAGGACTCCAGAGAGGCTCTACTAACGCAGGGGTGGGCGCTTCACATCTTCACTCCCTTATGTCAGTAGGCAGATTAAGTGCCCGTCTTGCTTCAGGAAGCTGGAGTTGATGTCCCAAAGAGACAGTGATGAGAGATTGGGGAGTGGTATGGCCACTGGCTCTAGACTGGAGTGCTAGGGAGACCTGGGAGTTGGAGAGCAGGTTAAGGGTAAACAAAGAATAAACTGGGGGCTTTGGAACTGCAGCCTGCAAAACACACTTCTTATGTCCAGACTCGCTCCTGCAACGTCTCTTTTCTGTCCCACCAAAGGGCCTCAAGGTTGACCTACCAGCCTTAATTCCATTATCAATGCCCTTGATTTGCTCTTTCTGACCAGGGTTTTCCTTTATCGTGGGTTCATAAAATAGAACAGTCTCTCAATTTTCCTTCTTCCTTACCTTTTGAGAAGCTGTGAATAAATTTTTTAAGTGATTAAAAAAAAAGAAACTGACTAGAAATAAAAAGTGTCCTTATTATGCTTATCTTCCGTCACCCCATCCACCACTGTCCCCACCCTCCATATTTGCTTTCTTTGTTCTTCCCTCCCCTTCCTTCTCCCCTCCCCTCCCCTCCTCTCTCCTCTCCTTTTCTCTCTTTTCCTTTTATTTTCACTTTAATCTGCTGGAGGCAAGTTTAAAAAAAGAAAGAAAGAAAATAAAGTAACCCAAGAAAATTTCCTTGAAATGAAGGCCATAAATTCCTGGATTGAAAGGATTTACTGAAAGCCTCTCACAATGGATGAGAACTGAGCCTCAGCAAAAGGCACGCTATTATGAATTTCAGAACATTGTGGAATAAGAGTTTCTTGAGAGGAAAAAACAGGTTCAGTATGAAGGATGAAGGATCTGAATGCTTTTCTTCGCAACAGCAAGAGAAAACAATGGAGAAATGCTTCTGTTGAGAAGTGAGAGAAATGATTTCGCATTTAGAATTCTACACCCAGCTCAACTATTAATTGATTGTAAGAGTAAACATTAGGTCTCAAAAATGTTGCTCCCATATACCTTTTCTCAGAAAACTATAAAAAGATGTATTTTGCCATCAAAAACCAATAAACCAAGAAGGTGAAACCATGAGATACAGGAATCAGGGGATCTAAATGAAGATCCTTCCAGGATGCTGGAGCCGAGACACCCACACAGCTGCCAAGGGAATGGTTCAGAAGCCTCCAGGGGAGTTTTCTTTTTTCTTTAC
>RCUC01117273.1:0-12402 GCA_003697995.1 Taxidea taxus jeffersonii
TTTCTGATGATGTAGAGTCCCTATTTAAACTATTTATTCCTTTTCTTTTTTCTTTCGTCGATCTGTAGACATTCAGGTTGTTTCTGTATTTTGGCTATTGTGAATAATGTGACACTGAACACAGGAGTACAGGTATTTACATCTGTATCATCTATATATACAATGGAATATTATCAGCCTTAAAAAAGAAGGCAATCTTGCCATTTACATCAACGTGGGTGAACCTGGAGGACTTCATTCTAACTGTATAAGCCAAACATAGAGATACAAATACTGCATGATCCCACTTATACATGGCATCTTAAATAGTTTCATAGAGAGAATGGAACAGTGGTGACTGACCATGGGTGAGGTGAGGGGCAAATGAGGAAATGTTGTCAAAGTTACAAGGTTTCAGTTATGCAAGATGAGTAAGTTCTGGAGATCTAATGCACAGCATGGTGACTATAGTTATACAATTCAGTTAACAATGCTGTATTATAAACTTAAAATTTGCTAGAAGGGTAGATTTTATCCATACTTACCACACAAAAAGAGAGAGAGAAAGAAAGAAAGAAAGAAAGAAAGGAGGGAAGGAGGAAGGAAGGAAGGAAAGAAGGAAGTAGTAACTGTGAAGTAATAGATTTGTTAATCATCTTGATTATGGTGCTTGTTTTATAATGTATGTGTATACCAAAACATTAAGTTATATACCTATTTATCAATTTTACCTCCATAAAGCAGGAAAAAAAAAAAGAATCCATACACTACTCCGTGGGGGAAATATGTGATTTTTATCCCTCTTCAGTGACATGGCCCAGGAGCAAGGTCATTCTGTGATGCACACTTCATGCCCAGGAGCATAGGACCTCTTGGAGAAATGGTTGATTCTATGTTTGTGCTAGAAGGTTCGATGTAAGACTGAGCATCTAGTCATGCCAGAAAGCTCAGGAGCTTCTGAAGATTAATGGTGTTGTGTCAAAAGACCACAGGAACCCATTTAAAGTGTACTTGAGACAATTTGAGCACCAAAAGGGGGATAATGGCTCTGGTCAACTGACACACTTTAAGGTTGAGAAACTATTAGTATATAATTTTATACAAAAGAGAAGAGCTAACTTAAGGTGTTGGCTCTTGCTATTTGGTCATGTTGGTGTTAATGACTAATTTATTGTATTGTTAAAGAGAATAGAAACAAAAAAATGTAGATGCTTCAGGCAAATGTATTTTCTGACTAAAGGGAATAGGGGTAGAATGATACCATAAGTTGTGGCTTTAAACCACAGAGGGGGCAGAAGGAGAGGGAGAGAGAGAATCTTAAGCAGATTCTTGCCCAGTGTGGAGCCCAGCTGACGCGGGGCTCAATCTCACAACCCTGAGATCATGACCTGAGCTGAAATCAAGAGCTGGTCACTAAACTGACTGAGACACCCAGATACCCTGGAACCCTGATTCTTTTTTTTTTTTTTAAAGGATTTTATTTATTTATTTGACAGAGAGAGATCACAAGTAGGCAGAGAGGCAGGCAGAGGGAGAGAGAGAGAGAGAGGAGGAAGCAGGCTCCCCGCTGAGCAGAGAGCCCAATGTGGGGCTCGATCCTAGGGCCCCAGGATCATGACCTGAGCCCAAGGCAGAGGCTTTAACCCACTGAGCCACCCAGGCGCCCCTGGAACCCTGATTCTTATACAGCTACTTACACACAATAGATGACTTAGAGCACCCTATTCACAGCCTATGGTGGTATGCAGATTAGCTTCCTTGACCTCAGCCCCTGTTCTAGTCTAGGCATCCCACTAAGTGACCCACTTGGGGGACAATAGAATAACAAAGATAATAACGGACTGCATTATTTTTCCAAAAAGTAGGACCTCATTGTGTCTTCTGCTCCATCTTTCCACTTATAATACTTATAAGGCAGGGAAGCTAGGACGAGTGCAACAAAGGGTTCCATTGGGCAGGTGTAGGTTCCTCACTCAGAAAATGACTATGAATTTTCTATCCAGGGGGTTATACCCATGTCCTGCTTGTTCTATACTTGTTCTTTGCATTGACCAAAACTTTCCAGATGTTATTGCTATCAAAAATAACTTGCTATGGGAAAAGTTTTCTTGCTGCAGACTGCAGACCTTAGAGGAAGGTTCTCATATTATGGGACACAATTTTCACAGGTATGTGAAACTCTAAATATCAAATATCAACTGATTTTTCCCCCACTCTCAAGCACTCTGACAGAGTGGAGAACAGGAAGTCCAATGTGAAGGAGAAACTAAGTAACATCTCACAGAATGATAGTGAAAGTGGCTTGAGACCCTCCAGTGATGAGGAGGACACGTGAGCTGCAGTTCTGTTCTCTGCTGAACTCAGGACACTGAAGTGATCATGAATGATGCAAGTGGAGAACATGGGAGGGTCATTTACAAGGCCTTGTTGTGACCATAATCCTTTCCTGCATATCTGTGTAATACCAGGGCAATAAGGTACTCTACACCAACATGTTCTTTCCAATCGGAGACTAGATCAGTGTAAAGGAATTATGGCCTAACTACCTTGCACCTGGATGGACTGTACTCTGTGAAATTCTCTTGACCACCCCTATGGCCCTATGAATTGTCCTTGGGATCACCCTTGTATATCAACACATCTCACTGTAAATCTCCCAATCTTAACTATGTTAAAAATGACCAATGAAGACAAGGTGGATTTCTTTAAATCACAGATACCACTTCAGTTTTGGAAGGCCCAGAAAGGGACTCTTGGTTTTTATGACCCTGTATCAGCTCAGACTTAAAATGGGAAAAGGCAGTCATCTAGGGGCATTTGCCACCGGTGGAGGGGAGACAACAACAAAGTCTCAAAGATCTGGGGGATGGCAAACCAGTGAGTTCAGGTCCACAGCTGCAAACTGGAACACCACATAGTTATTTCGTGGGTGCCAGTAGGAAGGGCCTCTTTCCCTGCCTCTCACTGTGTTCACCAACCTTATAGGGCTTTAGAGAGACAATGAGCAATTATACAAGATCTGGAAAGGCAGATTTACAGCCTGGTAAATATCCAAGAAAAAAAACTGATGCGTTTCTTTATCAAGACAGATAGAGAGGGGTTTATGATGTGGAAGTTGCCCCTCCACAACCAACAGAAATTCTCGCCACATGTTCTAAAGGTTAAACACAAAATCTTAGTTCTTAAAGAAATCCTTGATGTTTTGCATCTCTGCACAAACACTGTAATCCCTTAGAGAGCCTAAATGTTTTACCAGATAAATACTGTGTGTGTTATTAATACCACATTCAAGTAGCCTTTCCTAAGTCCTTTCAAAATCCATCTTTCCCTCCCCCGCTGAACATCAAAGTGTTTTATTTTTTCTGTCTGATTGTCAAGAGTCCCTTCCCCTCCCAAATGACCATGAGACAGTCTTCCTCAAGTGGGGGGGGGGCTTTTGTGTATTTAGGCATCAGTGAAAGCCATGTTTTTTATGTGTTGACCTACTGGCATGTGGTTGTGTCTAGCCACAAGGTGGTGAGACGTCTTCTTCTTCCTTCCAACAATGGAATTCTTATAAATAGCCTCATCTTGTATTAAAATTCTAAGTCTAGGGTTTTTTTTCCCCCAATAGTTCTGGTCCCCAATAATAATTAATATCCTCTTTTTTTCCCATCTATTCCCATCATGCTCTCCTCTGCTTATAGATTCTGCCTCTCAAATTCTCCCCTCTGTAACTTTTTCTTCTGTGACTCACATGACTTTCCCTTCTCTTTCCAGATTCCATCCTAGACCGTGATTATATAAATCATTATTCAGTCCTTTCCCTCCTCCAACATCATGTCAGCCTTTTATTCCCATTCCTAGGTTAGTTTAGAACAAAATTCTCTGCTTAAGTTTTTTGAACTACCTGGTTTCAACCCATGCAAGCCGCAGACCAATGGAAGGACTGGTTACAGTGAAAACCTCTTAAGAGTATTTTTCCTGGGGCACCTGGGTGTGCTGTCAGTTAAGTGTCTGACTCCTGGTTTCAGCCTAGGTCGTGACCTCAAGGTTGTGATCTCAGGGTTGTGAGATCCAGCCACACCTCAAACTCCTCTCTGAGTGGGGAGTCTGCTTGACTTGTGCACTCTCTCTCAAATAAATAAATACCTAAAAAAAAAAAAAAGAGTGTTTTTTCCCTTTTTCTAAAGAAATAGAATTTAGATAGGCATTTGTCTTTTTTAGACTTGAGGGTGTGAAATGAAAGCTTTATTTCTACTTCACCCTTATTTTGAGGATGAGGCCCTTCAGAGACTTAGCTGTGGGAAACTGTTTCTTATTTTTTCTTTTCTTTTTTTTTTTCTTTTGCTTTGGGTGGTCCTGGGCCTAGTTCCTACACCAGGAAGGTTATGACAAACTAAGGAGTAATTTAGTAGGATTCAGTAGATGCTCTCATGTTGAAGGCTAGCTTCAGCATTCCATTGGTCTGAGTGTCCACATCCCTTCAGTTTCTGATCAGAGCATTACTTGCTTTCTATCCATCCCTTGGATACTTAGAGGATGATTTTTAAAAATCTTGAATTTTTTTGTTGATTTCAGGGAAAGTGTTCATATATGGGTCCAGCCTGCCATGTTGCCAGAAACAGTTCATTACAAGATTTTCTAAAGTTGAACCAGATGCCTCTCTTGTAAGAAATTTACCTGGGTCATGATGAATTTTCCTACTTTTCTAATTCTCTCATAGAATTTGTATAAGAGCAAAATGAAAATCTGATAGATTACAACTGTAAAATTGACACTAAACTTCTTTGTGGAAGATTTTAAATGAGTGATTTTTAAAAATTGGTTTTAGGATCTTATAGGTTTTCTATTTATTTTTGAGGCAACTCTTGTATTCCAGTATTTTTAAAGAGTTTGTCATCTCACTGAGGTTTTAGAATTTATTGGTCAAAAGTTTCTAAAACCTTGTGGTATTTTCATCCCTAATGCATCTGTAGTTGTATCTCTTTTTAAATTCCTCATCTTATTTGTTTTTGCTTTCTCTTTTTAGTGATCAGTCTTTCCAGTGGTTTGTCATTTTTTAAAAATTTTTGATGTTTCATTTAAATGTTTTATTTAATTTTTTAAGGTTTTAGTGTTTCCTATTTCATTAATTATTTTTTTCTATTTTTATTATTTTCTTCATTCTATCCTTTTGGGATTATTGTAGTCCTTTCCTTATTTTCTTATTTTGTATGTTTAGAGCCTAAGTTTAAAGTTCTCTGTTTTTCCAATTAGATATGCATTGGGGGCTATAAATTCCCTTCTAAGCACCACTTTAGCTGTATCCTTCAGTTTTTGATATATGACATTATTAAGTATTTATTCATTTCAATTATGATTTCTTTTTGTTCTTGTGGACTACTTAAATATTTTGCCATTGATTTTTATGCTATCTTCTGATCAACTAATGTGGTCTGTATGGTACTGATTATTAAAAAATTTACTGGGATGCCTTCATGGCTAAGTGGGTTAAGCCTCTGCCTTTGGCTCAGGTCATGATCCCAGGGTCCTGGGATCGAGCCCCGCATCAGGCTCTCTGCTCAGCAGGGAGTCTGCTCCCCCCCCCCGCCTGCTTCTCTACCTACTTGTGATCTCTGTCTGTCAAATAAATAAATAAAATCTTTAAAAAATTATTGAACGGTGGGAGCATAAACCAGAGCAATTCTAATATTAAAAAAAATTATTGATACTTGGTATTTGTTTTATGGTTCAAGACATATGAATTTTTATAAACATCCCATATCTTCTTCAGTTGCTGAGTGCAATGTTTTACATGCATCCATTAGGCCAAGTTTACTAATAACACAATTGGCAAAATTTTTGGTTTGTTTTCCTACTTTGCCTCTTATAGGGGAAGAAACAATCTTTTTCCTCTGCCTCGTTTAGGTTCATTGGCTGGGGCTCTGTAAGTTAGAATAACAAAAGAGAGATTAAGAAGAGAAAAATGAACAGAGTTTATTAGTATGTACACTGCAAATATACAAGGAAGCATTTAGAGATGAATGACTCAAAGGCTGGTTAGAACTTGAGGTCTGTGCACCTAACTATTAGGGGTAAAGGAAAGGAAAGCACTTATGGAAAAAGAGCACTATGGAAAAGCAAATGGCTTTTTGGAAAGATAAATGGGCCCTTGGGAGACTAGGTAGGAGGTGTGATCATTTGTGAGATGTCTGTCTGGGTGTGGGTGCCAACTTCTCTCTCCAAGAAGAGAAGATTAGAATTACTTTGGGGAGGAGGTTTATGACAGTTGAGGTCCTTTGGAAAGCTCTGCTGTTAAGCATGCAAAGGTTTTAAGGAACGCAAATGCTATCAACACAAAACAATTCCTATGTCAAAGTGTCACATTTTGGGGTGGCAAATCCTGACCCCCTCACTCTCCATTGTTGAGAGAGGTGTCTTAATATTTCTTACTGTGATGATGCACTTGTCACTTATGTACGGCAGTTATCTTTTACAAAGATCTTACAAATCCTTATTTTTCCAACTACAACAGTAGTACATAATAGTTAAAAGAACAACTTCAAATAATAATAAAAAAATAGTTGAGAGTGAATATCCCTTGCATTTCCACATAGTTTAACAGTTTCTTGTATAATTCTTCCATAATGTTTTTTAGGTATGTACATGTTTGTGTGTGAGTGTGTGTGTGTGTGTGTGTGTGTGTATGTCTTCCTGGAAAATATTCTCAATTTTCCAGTCAGGAGACTGCACTGAAGAGGGGCCTGAGTGGCTCAGTCAGTTAAGTGCCTGCCTTCAGCTCAGGTCATAATCCCAGGTCCTGGGATCAAGCCCTGACGTTGGGCTCTTTGTAGAGCTTCTCCATCTCCCTCTGCCTCTCCCCCTGCGTGTGCTTTCTCTCTCTGTCAAATAAATAATTTTTTTTTTAAAGGAGACTGCATTGGGAAGATGTTTTAATAGGGATAGCTGACATACCCATTTCATGGAGAAAGGTAATTTTAAAATAAACAAATAAAGCATAATTCAGATGTGAACTGGATTCTCCCAGTTCCTTTAAGGACTAGATGAATCTAACTTAAATTTACCCTTAAATCTACGTATAAAATTTCAATGCCTTATTCTAGATTTCTTCGAATTTCCAGATGGCCTATATTCTCATAGCTACTTCTTTCTTCAAACTGGTGCTCTCTCTGTTTTGTTCACAGTCAACCCAATGTAAAACCCAGCTTCTTCTATGAGAACAACAACTACCACCACCACAGCAGTAATCTACTCCCACCATGTGAGAGGACAATAGGCAAAATCGGTTCTAGCAGAGAAAGAAGAAAACAGGGAATGAGATGGCAGAGAAGTAAAAATATCATATGGAACATCAGATAGCACAACCCCAGCAAGTCGTATTCATTTAAACCACTTACTTGTTCAAACATGTGCTTGCCCAATATGTATTGAGCAGCTCCAATCTGTTGAGCACAGTTCTCGTGCAGGTCTCTGGTTCACTGGGATAAGCTTTCTATAGAGCTTGATTAATACTATGACCTTGCCCCTCAGGCATGTGGTCTGTTGGAGAAGAATGTGTCTTTTTAGAAATGTAAGACTTTGGCATGGATAATAGAACCACATCCAGGTAACAGAAATAACATCTGGTTGAGGGAGGGGAGCAAGAAGACAAATATTCCCTTATTTGGGGGAAACTCTTAATATTTATACCATCCGAACTAAATTATTTCTGGCTAGTTTTGCCATAGAACATATCCCATATGGGTACATACTTGCTGCTAGAGGGAAGACAGTGGGATGATAATGACTGTATTGTCATATTATTTACCCCTTATTTTGATATGTTACAGTCCATTTGCCTATGATTGGGAGGGCACTGTGATGTAAATAGTAGGTTTTTCTTTATGTCTTGGGGGTGGAAGATAGTGGAAAGAGGCATCGGAGAATTAAAAAAAGGAAGAAGTTTGAGGAGCGGTAGTAGAGAGACTAAGAGAACATAATAGAGATGATGGGAAAGAGAAAGGTAATTAAGAAACTCAAGAGTGAAAGGGCTCTATGCTGCTTCCCATTATGCGTGCTCCCTCTCTCTTCTGGCCCTACATGCTGGAGGCTGTGCCCTCATCCTCAAGCCACAGCATCCCTATGTCAAACTTTTTCTTTTCCCCTAGCTCATGAATTCTACCTATGACTTTGCAGCAAGCATACTGTAAAAATCTGTTATCTTCTGTGATATGTTCTCTTACATTCTACTTCTAATACAGACATTTTTTGTTTATTGGCATCTGGGCTTCTTTGACATCAAAAGTTCTTCTGTAGTGAGACACCCGAAAATTCAATTTTTCTATTCTTGAAGTACAGAGCTTCCTATTCATCCATAGTCTTATAATGATCCCAATTATGAGTCACAGACCAGTGTGTTCTAGAACCACATAGGTGTGCTTACACCTTTTTGCTCATTGTTGTTGGCTGTGCATAGCACTCTACCCTAGTAGGGGAACGTGAGGTTAAAACTGTGCCATTGGGAAGGAGTGAGGAGGGGTTCTCACATAAGAATATGTGACATAAGCCCAGAAAATTATGCAGTATAAAAAGTGTAGAAACTTTAAAGATTACATAGTAAGAATATATACCTACACAGGGGTTTGAAGTACATTACCTAATTAAGTCCTCCAAATATATGAGTTGTATTGTGTGGAGGATTTTTTAAAAATATCTTATTTATTTATTTGACAAACAGAGATCACAAGCAGGCAGAAAGGCAGGCAGAGAGAGAGAGAGAGGAGGAAGCAGGCTCCCCGCCGAGCAGAGAGCCCGATGCGGGGCTCGATCCCAGGACCCCGAGATCATGACCCAACCGAAGGCAGAGGCTTAACCCATTGAACCACCCAGGTGCCCCTTGTGTGGGGGATTTGTATGGTAAGTTGCTGCTAATATAAACTGGAGCTAATAATATTTTCAGAATTTCCTTCTGATCAGCATGAGCCACAAAGGACTTTTAAAAAATTATTTTATTTATTCCATTTTATCTTATTTTTAATTATGGTTACAAATACATAACATTAAATTTACCATATTAAACATTTTATTGTTATTTCCATTATTATTTATTTTTTTAGAGAGAGATAGAGGGAGTGCAGGGGGAGGGGCAGAAGGAGAGGGAGAGAGAGGACCTTAAACAAGCTCCACACTCAGTGCGGAGCCCAACACAGGGCTCGATCTCACCACCCTGAGACAGTGATCTGAGTTGGAATCAAGAGCCGGACATGTAGCCAACTGAGCCACCCAGGTTCCCCACTATCTTAAACATTATTAAATGTACCTCAGTAGCAGTAAGTCTATTCACATTGGTGCACAACACAGCTCTAGAACTTTTTCAACTTGCAAAACTGAAACTATGTCTATTAAACATTAATCTCTCCCCTCACCTCCCTCAGTCTTCAGAAACTACTTTTCTACTTTCTGTCAATTTGATTACTTTAGATATTGCATATGAGTGGAATCATATACTGTATATCCTTTTGTGACTGGACTGTTTCACTTAGTATGTTTTTGAAGTTCATCCATGTTGTAGTTGTGTCAGAAACTCCTTCCTTAAGGTTAAATAATATTTCATTGTACATATGTACCACATTTTCTTTCTCCATTCATTGTCGATGGATACTTGCACTTCTTCCATATCTTGGCTATTGTGAAGAGTGCTGCAGCAAGCATGGGTATGCAAATATCTCTTTGAGATCTTGCTTTGGATTCTTTTGACTATGTACCCATAAGTGGGGTTGCTGGATCCTATGGTAGTTCTATTTTTATAGTTTGAGGAACACCTACACTGTTTCCATAGTAGCTGCACCATTTCACATTCCCACCAACAGTGCACAAGGCTTCTTATTTCTCTGTACCTTAAACAACACTTGTTTTCTGTTCTTTTGATTAATGGGTTTGAGGCAATATCTCATTGTGGTTTTGATTTGCCCATAAGAGACTTTTTGTGTGAATTGGAAGGTAAAAGTAAAGTAACATGCATAATCTTTTTAGATTTTGAAGGCCAGAGCAGGTAGGGTTGTCAATAAAATACAGGATGTCCAATTAATTTTGAATTTCAGATAAACAAAAAAAATTTTTTTTAGGATTGCTTTACTTGAGAGAGAAAGAGAGAGCACACCAGTGGGGGGAGAAGCAGAGGGAGATGACAGTGAGAGGGAGAGAATCTCCAGTGTCTCTCTGCTGAGCACAGAGCTTGATGCCAGGCTTGATCCCATAACTCTGAGATCCTGGCCTGAGCTGAAACCAGGAGTCAGGCACTTAATTGACTGAGCCACCCGGGAGCCCCTTAAAAAAATAATTTTTAGTGTAAGTATGTCCCAATACTGCCTGAAACATATTTACATTAAAACATATTTAGGGGCACCTGGGTGGCTCAGTGAGTTAAGCCTCTGCCTTCGGCTCAGGTCATGATCTCAGGGTCCTGGGATCAAGCCCCACATGGGGCTCTCTGCTCAGCGGGGAGCCTGCTTCCACTCTCTCTCTCTCTGCCTACTTGTGATCTCTTTCTCTCAAATAAATAAATAAAATCTTTAAAAAGACATATTTATATGCAATATTAGGCATATTTATATTAAAATTATTTATTATTTACTTGAAATGTAAATTTCGCTAGGCACTTGGCAGTTTTATTTGCTAAATCTGACAACAGTAAGTGCAGAGTCCCCATCACTGTTGTGGCTCATGCACATTGCTGAGGACATATGGGTTCACCCTTTGGTATAAGAAAGCAGCCGGGTCTGGGGCATCTGGGTAGAAGAGTCCCTCTCCTCCTGCTCTTCCCCCCGACTTGAACTCTCTCTCTCTCTCTCTCTCAAATAAATAAATAAATCTTTATAAGAAAATAGCTAGATTTGCAGCAACTCCAGCAACTGCTGTATCTCCTCCTTTGGCTTCACCGGTTCCTTGAACAGGTGTGTGTTTAGCTTTCGTGTTCATCAGTGGATGAACGGATAAAGAAAATGTGCTATATATACACAGTGGAATACTATGAGGCAATTGATGCCGGAGGCTTGGAGATAGTGAGAGACCAACATGGGATCCAGAACATTCTTGTGGATTCTCTGGAGCCTCGAAGTTTCCTATTTGTCCTTTTTCCCTACTTCACATTTATCTCTTCTAGACTGCTGCCCTCTGATTTTGAGCTATAGCAGCAGACAAGGAAGTGACAGCCTCACCTAGGTGGCCTAATCAAACCACAATTGTATAAGATCTAGTCTCTGGAATAAATCACATTTATATCTATATATCTCTATCCATCTTCCTCCAGTAATTGTGCTTCTCTCAACAAATCTTGAATGATTCAGGCTGGAATGTATTTATATACATTTTTACATCAGGATGCTAGATCTCACAGATGTTAAGTACCTTATCCAAGGTTTATAAATAGCAAGTGGCAGAAAGAAGCAATATTTGATCTTGGTCTATCTACCTCCAAAAGCCCTCATCAGACTCATCTGTCTTAGGGAATACAATGAGGGAACCACACATATGTGGAATATTAATTGATTGATGAGTGTCACATTCCAAACAAGCAAGGTAATTAATCTAATTCAGCACTAGTGATTAGGTCTCGTTAATACTATATTTAGTAAGTGAGGATCTAATTTCTTTTAAGAGACATAGATAAATTGGAGGAATTTTTAGAAGATCAACCAACCAGAGAGGGATTTAGAAAGAGGAAATGTTAATGAAATAATGCAGGCAATGAAGTATACAGCAAAGAATAGGAGTCCTGGTTAGAGCATAGGGATATCGCAAAGTTCACAGAACTGGGCAGAGAAAACATTTTAAATCTCAGAGCACTAACAAAGGATTTCTAAGAGGGGCAGATCCTTTATCAATGACATTAAGTACCTTCACATTGTTGTGCAGCCATCACCACCATCAACTACAGAGCCCCTTTCCTCTTACAGTACTGAAACTCATTTTCCACTCAACATTAACTCCCCATTCCCTCTCCTCCCAGCCCTGGCAACCATCATCCTACTTCCTTTCTCTAGAAATCAGACTTCTTTAGAAATCTCATATAAATGGAATCATATAGTATTTGTCCTTTCCGACCGGCTTATTTCACTAAGCAGAATGTCCCAGTGGTTATTTGTGTTGCGGTACGTGTCAGAATTTCCTTCCTTTCTAAGGCTGATTCCATTATGTGTCCATACCACATTTTGTTTGTTTGTTCGTTTATTCTGAGTAATTTTCCACATCTTCTTTATCCATTCATCAGTCGATAAACCCTTGGGCTGTTTCCATAGTTTGGCTATTGTAGATAATGTTGCTATAATCATCAGGATGCATGTATCCTTTTGAATAAGTATTTTTAATAAAAAAGCACATTTTGTTTAGTCATTCATGGAACCTTGGGTTCGTTGTACCTACCTTTTGGCTATTGAGAATAATGCTGCTATGAATGTGAGTACA
>ML098954.1:0-10769 GCA_003697995.1 Taxidea taxus jeffersonii
AAAAAAAAAAGAAAATTACAGGAAATTGAAACCTCAGTGTCTTTAAAGAAAGTTTTCTTGGCATACAGCCATGCCCATTCATTTCTGTATTGTCTGTGGCTGTTTTGTGCTATGAGGGTGGTTTCCACTGAGACTTTAGGGACCGTGAGCTCTATGGCAGTCCCGATTTCCCTTAACAGAAAAAGTTTGCTGACCCCTGATTGAGAGCCTGACTTTCACATCTTCAGAAGGTGCTGGACACACAAAAAATACATTTGACAAGACATTGCTCTCACCGTTGCACTGAAAACTCACACTCACTCACTCTCAAACGTTTACTGAACGTGTACTATGAGGCCGTCTCTGCAGAAGGCATGAGAAATGCAAAGTTAGGAGGAATCACCCCTGGTTGTAAGGAGCATATGGTCTCTCCAAGAAGGACATAAAACACACCAAAAACATAAAAGCCAGAACAGAGATATCAGGCCCGATTGGTGTTTACAATGGGAACTAGTTAAGAGCCTTAGCGAGGTAACTTTTTGACATAATTCTTCAGAAGGAATCAAAGTTGGGAGTCAAATTAATGGTCCTTTCTGGGTAGTCTGGGGCTTATTTATTCACAATTAGCCATTTGAGTATTCTTCAGTCTTTGAATGGCAAGCAAAAGAATCTTGAGGCTTTGTACACAGAAATAAATAAAAAATGTCTCTTTACAAAGAAAAAAAAATAGTTGTGCCTGAAGGTGTATACATTTGTCTTGGGTTGAGAGCTGTGGGGCCTGGGAACCATGAGGTCACAGTGGCCTGTTAACTGCATTTTTCAGAATCCTTCATAATGACCTCATTGTCATAAATTCTGTTAGTGATTTATTGTCATGACAGAAATCTTGATGAACCCATCTCATATGAATATGGCTATCTTAAATGCTTTCTTTGGTGCTGCTCTGCATTTTCCATCACTGCCACCTTCTTCCCAGAAGCAGCAACCCAAAGATCAGCCCTCCTGAAGAAAGGACTAATCATGGCCTGCGGAGGTCAAGGCAGGCTGCCCTCTGCATGCATGGCCCATTAACCTCCCTCCCTTGAAACTTTATCACTGGGTCTTTTATTTCCCATCATTTTCAAATTCCACTTGCTCCGTGGTCATTTGCCTAACAGCCTAGAGAGAGATGAGATTACTGCCACTATCCCTTTTTTACAGATAATAGAAAGGAGGTAAAAAGGACCCAGAAACTTGCTCACGTGTTATGTAGAATCAACCACTAGAGAACCGTGAGTTCAGATTGTAGGTATCAACTAAGGGTGAGCAATGAACAACCACATTTCCCTTCTCCCCGGTATCCAAGCTCTCAGAACTATATGCTTGACAGGGACTGCATCCTCACCAGTATTTGATGACTCCATGGAGTCACTGCCTGCCCTTTTATCAGAAAGTTACTCATTTTCTCTATTTTTACATAGGCATCTTTTTCAGACTCAGGTATTACCACGCCCGGCAACAAATATGTATTAAGCAGTGACCACATGTCTTATATTATTAGGAATTATGAAGGATCAAAGGGAAGTATCATGCTGCCCCCATCCTTGGGGAATGTGGGATCTTTTGCAGAAGTCAATGAACCATCTAAGATGTCACATGGAAAAAAAATCTTAACAATACAATCAATTTTTAAATTCTCTCTAGGTGTATCCTCTGATAAGTTATACTAAAGATTGACATTGGATGCTAAGAAGAAGGTTCTTCCTTGTGGTTGTGGATTGTCCTTCAGAAACCTGAAGTCCTGTTGTACTTCCTCAAAGAGCCTAGGAGACAACAGGAAATAAAGAAAGTGGAGTGACAAGACTTGAGTCCCAGTCCTGGCTCTGCCATTGATTCGTTCTGAACAAATCAGATCCACTCACAGAGCTCACTTTCTTCCTCTGCAATATGGAGAGTAGAGAAGAGATAACACTCTGGGTTCTTCCTGCACATACAGAGGAACACCAGAGCCCCAGCTCCCCTGCATCTAGAGGACTGTGTGGCACTGAGGTCTGACCCACGGAATGTGGGCCACTTCCAACCCTGGACATAAAATGGAATCCCTCGTGTGATCTCCCACCTTTTCCAAAGGACTCTAAAAATCTCTGAAATGGTGGACAGCCTCACGCTAGAAGAAGTCTGGATGCCTAAGTACACGGCATGAAGGAGATTTGCCAACTGGGAGCCTCCAGGTCAGACTTCGTGTGAATAAGAACAAATCCTTTTTCTGTCATGTTACTACAATTGTGAAATTGTGGCAGCAATTAGTCTATCCTCATGAGAACAGATATGTTGGTCTACGGTTATCTTCAAGGATGTTTCTACCATGAAAATTTGTATTGTTTGGTAATTCTACTACATCCTTTCTTTTCTTTTGCAAGATATGAGTGGACAGTATTGGGACTATGGTTTCCACTGTCTTCTCTTAACTGACATATGCACAAAGTCCCAATCCTCGTATGAGCATTAGACATCAGACTTGCCTCTGTTATTTGGAACTCATCACAAAACCATTTGGTATCTGCTATGAACTGAACGTTTTTGTGTCCTCAAAATTCATATGGTGGTGCCTTAACCTCCAATGTGATGGTATTTGGAGGTGGTGCCTTGAGGAGGTGATCAGGTTTAGACAACCTCATGGGTCATGAGGGTGCCCCCCCATGATGGGATTAGTGCCCTTTTAAGAAGAGGAGGAGACAGCCCAGCTGCCTCCCTCTGCATGCAAAGATATAACAAAAAGACAGCCATCTGCAAGCCTGGAAGAGGGATCTCATGAGACAACAAATTTTCCAGCACCTTGATCTCAGACTTCCCAGATTCCAGATGGTGAGAAATAAATATCTGTTGTTCAAACCACCCACCGATGTCATTTTGTTACAGCAGCCCAAGCTGACTAAGACAGTATCTAACTAAAGGAGTGATTCTTTTTAAATTGTAATCTTTTCACAAAACAACTAAAAAGAGTTACTGGATTGGTTTGTTTTTTTCATTTCTGCAAGGATATTTCCAAAAGTACAAGGCTGTGAAAGTTCTATCAGTCAGCAAGATCTGCATTGGTGCTGATCTCAAATACCAGCCATCACCCCTAAGTTCTTCCCTTGCTCCTTTTAGCAGAAGACACCTGGATACAAGATGGGCATGAGCTTTTTCTATGGATTAAGACAGAGAGCCACAGAGGTCAGACATCCTGGCATAAATGCAGTGCAATTTTCAGGAGCTCCAAAGAAGAGGCCATGTGCTTGCAATGCTTCATTCCCCTGGTGACTCCCTTCCCCACCCCCTTTCCCTTCTCCCGCCCTTCCTCCCTTTCTTTCAGGTCTTGATCCTCTGGGCCAGTGCTTATTTACATGGTTGTTTTTTATCAACCAAAAATGAAAAACATAATAGAGGAAAAGGAAAAGTGAGATGAGATAGGACATAGCAATTGTCTGCCTTTCTGACAGATGATGTTTGCATTCCAGGATCATTAACTGTACGTAGAAATAGCAGTGTGTGTGTGTGTGTGTGTGTGTGTGTGTGTGTGTTTTAATAAGTCATTCTTGATGTGTGAATCTGTGGCTGTTTAATTTATCATGATACGAGATTGCAGGGCACACCTGTGTGAGTATACACTTCTGGATATCGCTGTGCATAAATACAGCTAGCTGGATCCCAGTCTGTGCAGACCTGGCAGCAGTCCAAAAAGGAAATTTTCATTGATCTTCCAGTTTAATTATATCTGTGGCGATATCTACTACCTTGTGAATCATCATGTGGGCTCGTTAGGCACCTGTTCTCTCTCCACTTGCAAGGAAAATGTTTCAATTAGAATAAAAAAATGATTAAAGATTTTTCCTCTTCATTTCTTGCCCTAGGTAACTGGGAGAAAATTGACATGAATATGCAGCTAGTCAGGTGGAGAGCAGGTCAAATCACAGACGGGAACTTATTAGCTCTGTTCCATTTCCCCCAGTGCACTCCCACCTTTCTAACCCACACACGCAAATCAAGGATTCATTATATGGGTGTCACACACACATTTTTTACTTAAATGAAGGCTCCACAAAGCATTGTGAGTCAAGACGTTGCATTATTTCTTTGGTCCTGGCAAGTCTGATGGCAGAATTTGTGAGAGGCTGAAGTTGCAACCACTGGCGATCAAACACCATGGGATATAGAGTGAGAGGATATCCTGTAAATATCTGGCATGCCAGCCCCTGTATTATGTACCTCTGGGTAGCATATCCAGCAAATCTTCACACCAGGGCTGATGAGAGGTACTGTTAGTTTCACTTCTTTGATGGGAAAATGGAAGCCAAGCCATATTCAGTTAGGTGGGTTTGGTTCCAATGTCTCTCCCAGATACATAAGTGTCAACGCTCATTGTTGTGAGCCTCTGAGACTTTGTGGTTCTCTGTCATGCTGCAAACTAACAGAGGCAGCAAAGACATGCCATGAATCCCACTCTCTCACGTTGGCTTTCTAGGTGGAGAGAGTGGACAACGGCTAGGGAAGGGAAGTTATCAGCACTCTTCATCCTCAGTATGAAGTCTCTTAGTTCCCTCCCGTTTGGATAAGGAATAAATATGACTACTAAGGATGGTGAGCGGGCTGCTATATGGGAGCTGTTTTTTAGTCCTCTGAAGAATCATCTCAGGACTATGGTGGACAATGGATTTTAGCAAGAGTTCTAACAGCTAAGGCTTAGAAGGTTAAGAATAGATGAAATTAAGAATTTTACTTCAACTGGACAATTAGCAATCCAGACAGCAGTGACATCCATGAGGGTGATGGACTAGTCTGCTTATTCAGATTTTACCCCCCTCTGCATACCTCAGGAAGAGCCTGGAAGGCACCGACACAGTGGGACTGTCACCTTTTCACTAAAGCGGGATGATTATTCTATAGCAGTGGCTGAACACAGATAATAGAATGCAGTAAGCCCTGGTCCACAACACAGGGCCCAATGCATACTAAGGGCTTCAACAATGTAAGCTTCACCTTCTTGACCTATCATGGATACTTAATACATATTCATTTTAGTTACAAGAATTGAAACCATAAACCAGGGTCAGCATAGCCCAGTAGATCAGACCCAGGTAGAATCAGAACCTGGCGGCTTCCCATTGATTACCTGTCAGGGCAGTCAGTGCTAGGGAATGAGGCAGTGGGTACCTCCGTTCATGCCCCTCCTCTGTGTCTGGAGGGGGCTTTTTTGCACCTTGACTGTAGGGTTGCCCAAATAGCTTGTTCTGGCCAAAAGAATGTTCGAGGGTGGGTGGAATGCGACCAAAGGCTTGGAAACTACCTGCATAATTGAGCTTGCTCTATATAAGAACTTGCTCTACAAGTGAACCTTCTGGTCCAAGTTGAGGATAAGACGCATGTGACACAGAGTCAGTCCCCTGGATCTGTTCCAGCACCGCTCAAGCAGAATCAGCCAACACTCCCTGACCCCAGATGTAAGCTAAATAAATGCTGGGTGTTGTGTACCTCTAAGAACTTATGATCACCTGCTATGTGGCAAACAAACACAGATAGTGGAGGGACTCCAGTAATCCCATCCCCTCCTGCTGGCAGCTGAGATGGAGAAAGCGGACGATGGCTAGAAAACAGACAGGCGGCACCAGCTTTAGCCTCAGTGAGAAGCCTCTCTGTTCCTTCCAGCTCAGATAAGAGCCCATCAATAACTGTAGTCAAAATCATAACACTCTGGGTCTGGCAGGAGGAGTGGCGACGAGCACATTTTACGAATGAGAAACGGAAAGTGTCATGGCTGGTCCAGAGCCACCCAGATGGTGGATTTGCACTTCCACTTGTAGTTGCTGGATTCTCTGACTATGACCTTTCTCAGCAGAACAAATAAGCCTGGCAGAAATGGGGGATGTGGAACTTCGGAGGGAGAAAGTGAAGTCTGGTTCAGGCTGAACTACTGACAGAGTGAGGCCCATGTCTCCGCTTTCTAGAATATGCTCCGTGCCACTGGGGGCCTTGTGACCCACTGTGGCGGGGAGACTTCCAATTCTCTGCTTTATGCAGAGTACATCAGTGAGGCGGGCTTGCTCCTTATAAAGCTTCTCCTGTGAGTTTCCTCCTCTAGGGAGTTTCTTTTTACAACTTTGGACTAGCCCGGTTCTCCAGCCCAGAAGACGAGATTTCCAAGTCACTTTGGGTTTATCTGGTAAGCAGCTGTTTATGGGGCACTCTCTCCTACACTTTCTAAAAGGCTCCAGAAACAAAACTGGTCAGTCCTGTGTGCCTAGTGAGTCTAAATGTTCAAAAATGAGCTTGTTGCATATTCGTTACTGGCATTTCCATGATCCCTTCTCTAAGTTCTGGAGCTCAGCTCTATGTGTGCTAACTAGGAGAGGACTGTAAGTCACAGGCAGCCTCCCTGGTCTCAGACGCCATCTGTTCCTGTTTTGTTGATTCTCTAATGTCATCTATTAGAGGATGTACCATAATTTAATAACGTATTTCCAGAAGTAGAGGGAAGCAACACTACATTTATGTACAACTGGAAGTAAGATGTATGCCTATGTCTGTGCCATTAAATTGTAAATAATAATAATAATAATAATGCAACTCAGAACTGAGAAAACACACATTCCTTAATGGATATAGATACTGCACCACTGGTTGCCTTTTTTTTTTTTTTTTGCACAGTGGTTTGATTCTGTTCCATTATTTCAACTCAAAAGCTATGGCACTTTACCCAGGTGTCTTAACTGGGTCTCTTTTGTCCTTCCTCTTTCTGACACGAAAGTATCCTTTCCAAAGGAAGCCCTTTGTTCTCCCATTTTTATCTCAAGACCGTGATTCTATGCACTTGTTCTTAGAAATGCATGTGCAATTTCATTCTTGTGGGGAAGGCAGCTGGCAGCATGACACGGAACATCTCTAATGCCACCTTGGAAAAGAGCTACGAGTGAGGGAAGTGGACAGAAGTTTCCTCGTAAATTCAGAGGCCTTGGTTCCTTGGGGACAGGGAACTTGATGTTTATAGCAGTTGGGGTCCTTAGTTAGCCACTCTTGTCTCACAGAAAAATAGGAATTTAGTAAAAGGATTTTAGGGTGCTCAGAGAATTGCTAGAGAGCCTAGAGGACCAAGTTCATAAACCAGGAAGGGAAAAAGGAAGCCAAGCAATAGCCAGAACCACAGCCAACCTTATATCCCAGAACTCTGGTGAGACCACTACTGCTGAGTCCCCTGGATACCCTGAACCAAAGCTGGGGCTTGTTGCCCCTGAGCAAGGATATGTTCCCTGGCACTAAAGCTGCTGGGGTCCTCATTTTCCTCTGCATTAAACATCCTTCCCCAAAAGCCATGCAGCTTGCTCTCCATCTGCTTTAAGTATGTGCTCAAATATCATCCTTTCAGAGGCCTTCAAAAATCATACTATTTAACATTTTACCCTTCACATCTGCCTCTCCTCTAGCATATTCGAATCCATTATACTTGCTTTTATGCTTTCCATATCAGTTATAAGCATGTGCTATACCACATAGGCCCCTCATGGTCTATGCTCTTCTCCCTACAGAAAATGAGCTGTAGGGGACCGTGACTTTTGTCTGCCTTGTTTTGTGCTGTCCGTCCAGTACCTTGAAGAGCACCTGGCATACAGTGAGCATTCAATACGTACTTGTCAAATGAATGAATGGAGGCATGCATGCATGCACCCCTTCTCAATTGCCCCAACTTCTCTGAGTAACTAGCTCTCAATTCAGTCTGGAGAAACGGAAGCTGATTGGTTGAATCCGGGTCACATGTTTAGGCCCGAGCTCGGAGGTAAGCTGGGAAAAATACTGTTTTCTAATAATGCTATTTGTTCTTGCTTCACCTCTTACCTGGGCTAATACCAAAATTCTTTACCCATCCTATTTTTACCTTCTGCGTATTTTATAATGCTTTTGTGGAGGGGTCTCCGCAGCACAAATTTACTTATGGCAAAATCAATTACATCCCCTGCAGATCTGAAACCTCTCATGACCCCCTCCCCTCCTCACCTATAGGCTCAAACCAAAGCATTTGCCAGGGCATAAAGGGCCGTCTGTGTTTGGTCCCCGCCGCCCCGTCCTCCTGCTGTCTGGAACGTCCCCGCCCTCAGGGGCGCCCGGCAGCACCTACGCCAGTACCCCTGAAGTGCGTCTTCCCCGCAAACCCTTGCCCTCTGTGATTCCCAAGATCTGACTCCCACTCCCATCCTTCCTGGCCCCGGGAAACGCTCCGGGACTACCGGCTTCCCCTGGAGCTTCATACACCCCTGCAACAGCCCCTGTCACCAGCTGTTGCCCTTCTCACTTGTCCCCAGGCCATGCTCACCAGGAGCCTTCTCCCAGCCTTGAGCGGGCGGCTCCGTGCTGGCGGAGCGGAGCCGGCCACCGCCCTGATGGAGCTGACCGGAGGTACACAGCTATGGGAAGGCTCCAGCAGCAAGCGCCCTGGAACGCAGCGTCCAACTGGGGAACAACCCACCCACCCCTCCCTGCCTCGAGGCCTAAAGGATGATGGAGGTGGAGGGCTGGGGGAGCTGAGCTGGGGGGTGGGGGCGGGGACAGGGGTGGGGGGAGAGCGTGCACAGTGAGCCGAAGTTTATGGATGTCAGGCCTGAGGTTCCTGAGTGAAGATGTTTTACCTACGCAGGAGGCCAAAATAAGGCCAGGGCGGATGAAGTAGGGTGACGGACTGGGGAGCCTGGTGGGAGATGGTGCTGTAAAGACAGAAAAGAGCTGGGTCACCCTGGGCTTCCCAGCCATATGGAGAATTTTGGATACCATCCTAAGAGCCACAGGAAGCATCTGAGAGTGTTAGCAAGAGAGGCCCACTGTCTGCTTTGCATGTTACATCTATTATCCCGGCTAGAGTGTTAAAGATGCCTAAAGAGGGACAAGCCTGGAGATGGGAAGCCACTGGAGGCCACTGCTCCAGCCTGTGGGACAAGTGACTGTGACAGACATGGGCCAGGCTGGTAGCAGTGAGTATGGGGCTGGAGGGTAAATCTGGGAGGTAATCAATGGGGTATGAAGGTGCGAAACCAAGAAAAATGCTCAGAAGGGACTCACACATTTCTAATATAAAACCCATGTCTAATTCCCCTCTTTGCTACTCACAGTGTGGTCCATAGGCTAGGGACAGAGAAACACAGACAATGGACTGAGCCTCTGCACATGACCGTCTCCTAAGGTTATGATGCATAGGTACACTGGAGTCAGAAAAGCACTGTCCTTGTAGACATTGCCCTTGTGGAAGTAGCAGAGCACACATACACACCACACTGCAGAAATGTGACAAACAAATCTATGCATTCATATATATATATATATATATATATATATACAGGCACACACAATACATCTCATGCAAATAAAGTAAGCATTATGCAAATATTACTAAAGACTGGAGCTTTGTAAATTGCCATAAAAGACAATTTGCAAAATGGTCAATTTTCCCATTTTGAAAAAAATGCTGACCCCCAAATCTACAGGGGAGGCACTGTATTTACCAGATAATCCTAGCCAGAATAATACAGAAAGAGCAGAAATGAAATAGGAAATAAGATGATATTGTGGACAGGAATGTCCATCTGTGTTTGCTGTGAGTGCGTCTGGACCGGTGGCCCCGTGAAGCTTCTCAGCTGACCGACACAGAAAACTGGACTCGCTCTGCTGGTTCCCTTGGATTATTCCTGCCTTGCTCCATGGAGGACTGCTCGAGAGAAATGAAGACAAGCCCAGAAACAGGATGGCCACTTGTAGTTTATTAATAGCAGGGCAGTCTGCTGGACAGCCTTTCCCACCCTTTAGTTTTTACTGGAAAACGAGTTAACGAGTAAGTTAATCGAATGCTATGTGGGAAGCACGCACACACCTACAAGTGCGTATGTGTGGGGGGGGGGGTCAGGGGTGGGGGTGTTGAAGCTGATCACACTCAGGAGCTCTTGTGTTCTGCGGAAGGCAAGGGAGGGGGGTGGTGTGTTACAACCAGCCTCCCACTGGTTTCTGGGTCCTCGCCGGCCACCCTGGAATTGTGCCCAGGCTAACTCGCCGAGATGTGTCTATCATTTTTGACTGGGTGTGATTATATCAGCCCAGTGACTTGTCAGGTCCCAGAGAAATTAAAAAAGGAAAAGTCCAGATGGTGACATTTGTGGTGAAAAAGAAAAGTGTCTTTTTCAGTCAAGCTGCCTTCCAATTATTTAAATTTATACAGAGTTTATTTATTTATTTGCCATTTTCTCATCTAAAAAGAGAAAGTTCTAGGCCTGGAAGGGGGTTGCCTCTTGCCCATGGCATGGCTGCCCTTCATCTGCTCATGGCGAGAACGACTGGTTTAACGTGGAGTGAAAGGAAGGCATGGAAGCTTGCCAGGAAGCGGCCCCTCCGTGCTGTGAGACGACTGTGTCCCATCTGACTTAGGAGCATCTCCAAACCTTCCCCACAAAGGTTTAATTTTTTAATGGAAAAGAAGTCAATGTTTGAATGCTTTGAGAATCTGAGGGGGAAATGTATATCTCTTTGCCTTTTTATTGAGTTTGGTACCATGTGAGGCCCCATAAATGCTATGATTAATATCAAGTAACACTCAATGAAAGCTGAAGTGTTCTAAGCACTGTCTTAAATGCCTTACATGCGTTATTTCAGGTGATCCTCATAACCACCTGATGACATACGTATCCATTATCATTCCCATGTTTTTTTTCAGGTAATAAAAACAAAGGGAAGCTTCAGGAGGTTATGCAAATGGCTCAGGGTTACATGTCAGCAGGCGGCAGACTCAGTAAGAAGGTCTATCC
>ML098954.1:11169-28246 GCA_003697995.1 Taxidea taxus jeffersonii
ACTCCACCGTAACTACCAAACTTTACAGCACAACAAACCCTGTGGCATAGCACATGGGACTGAAGAATTGGGTCCTCTGGGCTATCAGGGGAGGTGAGCTTGAAGGAATGCACAGGCATTGATTAACCAAATGAAGAAAGGTTCAAGAGCAGGAGGTACACATGAGCAGAAACCGAAGACATGCATATAAGTATGGCTTAATTTGGGAAATATCCGTGTGCATGTGAGGGGTGGGGAATGAGTTCAGAGAGACCAGAAAGCAATGTCATGTTGTGAAAGGGCATTTGCCCACCTATAAAGTCTCTCCTTCCGCTGGAGCTGGGGACATTTGGAAGACAGGATGTTACACGGTACGCAGTACAGTTTTTAAAGTCACTCTTCAGACAAGTAGAGGATACACGTGATGTTTCTCTCCTATACCCTTCTCCCTCTTGTGTCCCCCATCCTATAGCCCAGAGGCTATAGGGACCACAAAGAATTGGGTGTTTGAATGTACCCGGCCTCTAGCACGCTGTCCTTGGCCAGTCATGCTTGAATCCTGGCCTTGATCACAGAGAGAGCCTAACTCTGTTGATGAACCTGACTCTAGGAAGACAAAAACAGCACAGGTATCCTCCAGCTTCTCTCCTAAGAGAGGGTCTAGGTGTACAGACAAATTACAAATATTTGGGGAGGCTGTGGCCAAGAGAATGAATTGTCCTTTCTCTCTTCTTCAAGACAGTCTTGTCCCATCTCCATCCACCTCAACCCCTGTAGCCTTCCATCTGTATAGAACCCCCATATACCTCTATTCCAGTTTCAACTAAAAAAAAAAAAAGAGTTTATTTAGTTGAGAGACAGGGTGAATGAGAGAGAGCACACAAGCAGGACTATAGGGAGAGGGAGAAGCAGGCTCCTCGCTAAGCAGAGAACCTGACATGGGACTCGATCCCAGGACCCTGGGATCATGACCTGAGCCACAGGCAGATGCTTAACTGGCTGAGCCACTGAGGCACCCCTCAGTTTAAACTTTCTGAGTTCAAATTTTGAGATCATGTCCCTTCCCTTCAATGCAATGTCTTACCTATTTCATCTCTCTCTTAATTTCTTATTCCTCTGTTCGTTTAACTCAACCCTGAGCCAAACTCACCTCTGAAACTTTGATCTTTTTCTAGAACCTAATGATAGCTGTTCTTCAGTTGACCAGGCTCCTAGCCACCACTGGTAACAATATAGAAAGCTATATATAATAAAGTCTTCCTATTAACCTAGCTGTGAGTCTTATGTTGATAATTGGAATTTTTCAAATTGCATATGTAAGATAAGTTCATCTTTACTGATGATAATTTATCACTGAGATTTATGGAACACTTTCTGCAGCATCCCCAACAGTCCCCCAGAGAATTGAATTATCACTCACTGATATTCAAGAGTATAACACTGTTACATAGAAATCTAAGTTTTCTATAGAGCAAAGTAAAACCCCTTAACTTATAAAGATGCTAGACTGGTCCTTATCTATTTGTCCTTATAATCATCTCTGTGTAATCTTCCCTAATCCCATTCTCTGCAGGTCCTAAATCTTAAAACCCTTCAAGTTCATGTCAAGTGGAGTTTCTGCCATGAGACATGTTTCGTGTGGGATCATCCTAAATAAGACAGGAGACCTATTGGGGTGAGGATCATGCTATGGGGACACTGCTGAAATGAGTGGATCCCTGAGGGTGACAAACCTGAGGGACAACATACATGTTTGGCAGGGTTCATTCCCTCTGGTGAAGATACTTTCAGGGCAGGGGCACGTGGGTGGCTCAGTTGGTTAAGCATATGACTCTTGATTACAGCTCAGATCATGATCTCAGGGTTATGGGATCAAGCCCTGTGTTGGGCTTCAATTTGGGCTCCATGTTGAGCATGGAGTCTGCTTAAGATTCTCTCTCTCCCTATTCCTCTGCCCCTTCCCCCTGCTCTCATGCACTCCCTTTAAAAAAAAGAAAAAAAAAGTTTCAGGGCAGTGATCTCTCCAAGCATCATGAGATGCATGAGAATCAGGGCATATCAGTCTGTCTCCAAATCCCTCATCCCTGAATTGTGTTGGCATCAGGATATGAATGTGAACTTTCCAACATATCCTAAAGTGATATTCTGGACTACCATGCAAAAATTTCAAAGTAAGTGTCAAGCACATGCTTCACAGTTCTCACACATTGAGGGTATAAAAGAATTGTGTTTTAGGTAATTTGTGATGATAGGAGGGAGGGGGAGAATGCTTCCCTTGTCATTTTAAGTCAACAGGACCATTCAGAGAGCTTGACAGGTGTTCCAAGACAATGTGACCTTGTGTCTGACACCAACTGGAGTAATCTGGAAGGCAAGAGAGAGGCTGGGTAGCTTCTGTGGCAGTGGAGTGGAGAGTTGCTGCTCCATGGAGATTGGCCCACATTTCAGAGACTTAGTGGGCACTTGTACAAAGGAAAATTTTCCATAGAACATGACATGGAGGTCATGTGGAAGAAATAAAGCTGTCCTACAGCTGTCTGAAATCCTGCTCAAGTGGGTCAAATGAAGGAATGATGAAACCCGCAAAAGAGGACTCTGTGAAGTGGATGGCTTAAAAAAAAATCAGAAAAGAAAGACCAAAGAAAGGAAGATACATCACCTGGAAAGTGCAAAAGATATTTCCAGTAGGATGTGTGAAGTATTTCAAAAATATCCCAAAGAGAAAGGATCAATTTTAAACATTGGTCAGAAAAGAGAGTCTAAAGTTGTCTTAGCTAACTAACCATTGAGCAATAATATTCTGCCCTCATTGCTTTCTTTCACTTCTTCTGGTTTTAACCTTTATGGTGTGAGAACTATGATACTAGATGAGGAAGAAAAAGTGGAGTCAAAAGGTATGAAGAAAGAGAAGAAGGAAGAATCGTGCCCCTCTTCCTTATCTTGTGGCCTACCAAACCATAACCTGGAAATAAAAAATAATTGTGATTTGAATGAAATTCAATGTTTGAATTAATATAAGGAATTGAGCACTTCCTAAGCTTAGTACTAAAGATCCTAGGATCATAGACTGAGAAAAGATGAATAAGAACACAAATGGAGCCAATGACTCCAAACCATGGTATTCATAAAAATAAAAGTTATAGTTGTATTTAAAAAGAGGTCTATAGGTTTGAGGACGCTGGTTGGTTTGTAAAGATGTGAAAGACTTGAACAGTAAGTAAGTAACTACTTACTAAGTAATACTAGTATACTTGGGAAAAGAATCAGTAGAGGGGGCAAGATCTCTGACTTCAGAGTAGAGATAACTGATGTGCAAGTCCTAAAAGAAGGTGGAAAGGGGGGGTGTCTTTAGGTAAAGGAGTTAGGTTTGGAAATGAGGAAAGATATGTCCTCTGAAACTGGGAGGAAGTAGCTGAACACGGATGAGAAAATAAGACAGTTAAATCCAGAGTTTGGTTATAACAGTTGAGGGAGTTATATAGCCAAGACAGCATTCTCAACTAGTCCTGTTGGAGAATCCTCAGTGCCCATAGTTAAAGTGGGTCTGGCACTGTGGTGTCTAAGGAAAGAATCAGGAAAGTTCATGGAAACATCTTGGGAGGTCTCTCTTCTGCAGCATTCCTGACTCATCTCCCAATTCCATATGTGCCTAGGCCCCTGGTGGCATCTTTCTCCCCATTCCCTTTTATCAGAGCTGGGGGACAAAGTGAATTGGAATCAGAGAAATTTACTAGGCAGACAGGATCCAGAGAAGCACAACAGTAAGAAATGAGTCCTGTTTGTGTGTTGAGAAGCTTGAGGTCCATCTTGTTTAATGGGTACCATCAGGGAAAGCCCAGATCACGAGTCACAAAAGGAGTGGTCAAGCATATACTGAGGTCAAGAGATTGTTCATAGTTTACGAGACCGATTAATCTTTGTCCTTTCTATGTCACATCTTTGTATGTCACGCAATTTTCAAGAGGCCAGCTGCACAGGTAGTGCAGGTACAGGGAGGCTATTTGCTTGAGTCTACTAAGTCCACTACTCATTTTGCCATCATGTACCTAGGTCACAGAGGTTAAGTCAATCATTCTTGCTAAATAACCTGACTTCCCAGTACCAACTTACTCCTGTATTTCAACCTACTCCTTTAAGACCAAATGCAGTCATAGTCGATACCCTCCATAGTAACAAGATGGCCAAATATGCTACTGGAATCAGGCCACTCACATTCAATATTTTATCAGTCTTTCTTTCTCTGCCTCTTTGTTCATATTCAATGTTGGCTCTTTTGAGCTAATCAGAGGGCTCACTCTGTAGCACATGGGTTTAAGTTGTACCCTTTTTATTATGGTCATGAAGACAACTCACAAATAGCCTGAAAGAAATTGACATTCACATGCTAAGTCTTCCGGGGCTGATTTACATTAATCCAATCTTTCTGGAGTTCTTGCTATATGAAAAACTAGGTGCTAGGCACAGAGAGCCAGAAGATGGATTGGATGAAATGTCTGCTCTCAGGAGCTCACAACATCTCACTGGGGAAACCAGCATAAATACAACATAAACATTATTGACACAAGGTAGAAAATACGTGCTAATTTAAGGGAGAGTCCTTCCTTATGGATTAAATTCATCTTTTTCGTTTTTCATATTTGTTTTCCTAAAGGCAGGGGACATGTTCAAATGTCTTAGAATTCCATTTTCATAGTCATAAACTTTGAATGTAACAGGGATAATTCTTACAGTAATTGGATTCTTCCACATTACCAGTATTTTTTTTCCAAAGACTCATATACCCTTCAGTACTTAAAAAGTACCTTCTTAGAGATGAAAATGTTAATGAAGCAGAGATTTGCAAGAGGTTCTTCTGATAGATCAAGTGAACATGCAGCAGATTTCCTATCCCTATGACACTTTGCTTAGTGTGTGATTTAAAATCTAGTTTATGATCACCAAAGCATCTCTTTTTAATAAAACATGCTGATATGTAAATCCCCCATCAAAATTGCTTTTTGTTGAGCTCCCAGTAAAATTCCCTCAATGCTTTTTGGCTATTGTTGTGTTACATTCCAAGTTCAATGAACTATGACAAGCTGGGACATGTTTATTTAAATGGATTTTATGGAAATGTAACACTAGCTTTCTAACACCTGTTTGCATTTCCATATGGACTCAACAAAAAGGGAAGTGCTATTCTCATGATGAACATGAGAAATAATATCTCAAATTTCCTACTTCTGATTAATGTAGGTCAAGCAAGTTGTCTTTATCTTCTTCATCATGTATTCATTCAGTTAATCATTCATTCTCCATCCTGTATTGGATGCTTATGCTATACCAGGGCCCATAGGTAGATACTGGTTGCACAAAGATGACTAATCATACTGTGGGAGGCAAATGCATATGTTAGTGGAAGGGTTTATTTCTTCCTCAAAGACCAGCCATCATGCCCATGGCAGGATTCCAGCTCTTCTTTTCCAAATGCCTTTTTTAAGATTTTGTTTATTCATTTGACAGAGAGAGAGAGACAGAGAGAAAACACAAACAGGGGGGAGTGGAAGAGGAAGAAGCAGGAAGAGGAGGAAGAAGAGGAAGAGGAAGAACCACTTCCTCCCTTCTGAGCAAGGAGCCCTACAAAGGGCTCAATCACAGGACCCTGGGATCATGACCTGAGCCGAAAACAGATGGTTAACAACTGAGCTACCCAGACTCCCCTCAATGATTTCTTTTATACTGAACATGATTTCATTTATACTGACCATCTTGGAGATGGTCAGAATTAGGCAGTTTACCCACCCTCCTTGCAATCCTGCACCTCATTTTGAGTACCTCTAGACAGATTCCAGGAAACATCTTTAACTGGATATGGAGAGAGGAGACCCAGGATAGCAGCAAGAAGTACTAGGCAAGAACAGCAAGGCAACCAGAATCACGGCATATGAAGTGGTGCTGTCCAAAATACCCCACAAGATCCTCTAGCATAAAACCCTCCCTTTTGAGATGATAGTGAGAGGGTAAGACATACACATGGTTCCCCAGATAATGAGTGATGGAGTTGGGATGCCTAGTTCATTCCACAAAGTAAAGACTCAGAATTGCATAAAGGGATGATAGAGAGGTAGAAACAGAGAAAAGGACTAAATAAGATGATCTCTATGCCCTTCTTAGGGCTGGTCCACTTGCTTCATCCTTCTCTACTCTCTACTTTTCCTTGATCTGTAGGTCATATCCCACACATCTGAAGGTCTCTATCTGGGTTCACATTTTGGTTTTACTCAAGTGTAGCTCTCCAGTGATGTGATTCTTGGTTTAACTGTATGAGTAACTGAGAAATTCAGCACAGAGACAAATCACTTTGTTGAAAATGTAAGCATTAGATAGAAAATAAAACTAATGGTGTGAGAAACTTTAGTTGGGAATTTTCATTTACAACAACGCTGTGAAGTAGGGGTTATCACCATTGGGAAGCTGTGAGCACTAAGGCACAGAGAAGTGGAGTGACCTATTCAATGTATCATAGCTTGATAAAACAGAACTAGAATTTAAAAGTAGGTCTGATTTGACCCTGAGAAAATGTTTATGCATTCCTGGTAGGTGGGGGAAAGAAGTTTTCAAACAGAATAATCTCAACTGGATTTAAATAAACTACCTTACATGTAACACAATAGGAAAAAAGAAATCTACCTAGTGCTCGTCTGGAGGTAGAGGAAGTAGTTAGGGATTTTATCTTTTTTTTTCTAAAAAATACCTGTCAAATTTTCTACAATGGAAATATTTGCTCTTATGGTAAAGTGACATGCAAAAAAAATGTTATCCTGGAAAAAATACTGGATCTGTGCAAGTGGCATTGAACTATGAGTTCAATGGCAGTAATGTAGAGGTTAACTAGTCTTAATTCTTCTTGGGTTCAAAGTGTCCTCATTTACAAATGGAGAAATTTTTTTAAAGATTTTATTTATTTATTTGATAGACCAAGATTACAAGTAGTCAGAGAGGCAGGCAGAGAGAGAGAGGAGGAAGCAGGCTCCCCGCTGAGCAGAGAGCCCGATGTGGGGCTTGATCCAAGGACCCTGAGATCATGACCTGAGCTGAAGGCAGAGGCTTTAACCCACTGAGACACCCAGGTTTCCCACAAATGGAGAAATTTAATTGAGTCTAAGAGGTTTTTCCTTTTGAAGCTAAGTAAAAGAGAGAAGACAAAAAATTTCCCACCTGAATTATAATTAAAGCCGTGTGTTCTTAACATTTTATCTGCCCCCCATTTATACTATACCCAGTCACCAAGCCCCATTTAATCAAAGTGCAAACATTTCATCTCAGTACCAAGGAACTTGCTGTCACCTTGATTTCTCCACCCTAATTGACACAGATGACTCTACCTTGATTGTAATGAGATGGAACATAATAGAAAGGGAAAGTTATGCAGATCCTTCAACAATAACTATAAATTTACTACATTAAAAATCATTTATATGAATGTTGTTTCTTTGTCTTCCAGATACCAGTCATGTGACCTTGACACAGCAATATTGCCCCTCTAGGCTTCAATTACCTAATCTATAAAATCTGGAGGTGAGGATGAGGTTTTCCCTGTCCAAGGCAGTTATTGAAATCAAATTATATTACAATTATATAGAGTTAAAAATTCAGTTTCTTAGTCACTCTAGCCACATTTCAAGTGTTCAATATCCACATGTGGTCAATGGCTTGTGGCTACCATACTGTATAGCGCAGCTGTACAGTCCCATCATCACAGGGCATTTTATTGGGTAGTATAGGAATGACAAATGCTTAATTTATGGAGCATTTTACAGGTGCCTGGGCAAGCTTCATTTGACTGCCTTTTCCACAGCCTTATGAAGAAAAGCAGAAGATGGGAACTGAAGCTCAGAGAGGTAAGGATGACTTCCCAAGACCATGAAGGACTTAAACCAGCGTCTTCTATTAATTCCAAATCTTTCCTGCATTTTCTACTCCATCATCCTGCCTTCTAAAGCAACTTTCAGGGGCCACAGATGCTCAATGACACATGGATTCTGAGAAACCTTGGGAATGGTTGCCAAACTTAACCAAGCAACAAAAAGTAACTATCCTCTTTGTGCATGGCATGGTGGTACAGGCACCACGGGAGAGAAGATACCACCTCCCTGAATGCCAGCAGTTGGCAATCTGGTTGAGAGCACAAGTTTTGTGAATAAATACATAAACCAAGCAGTTTCTAACCCAGGCTTAAACAGCATATACCGTTCAATATCAAAGAAATGAGGAAAATAAAAGTGTATTCTTTGGATGATCATGTGTAAAGATATGGGGAGATCAGGCAGGAAACTGCTGTTTTTCAGTATTATTTGCCTTTTAAAACTGAGTGAATATATTACTTTAAGAGAGAAATTATACCAGTTAGAATGGCCAAAATCAATAAGACAGTAAACAAAAAGTGTTGGAGAGGATGTGGAGAAAGGGCAACCCTCTTACACTGTTGGTGGGAATGCAAGTTGGTGCTGCCACTTCGGAAAATAGTGCGGAGATTCCTTAAGAAATTAAAAATAGAGCTTCCCTATGACCCTGCAATTGTACTACTGGATATTTACCCCAAAGATACAGATGTAGTGAAATGAAAGACCTTCTGTACCCCAATGTTCATAGCAGCAATGGCCACAGTCAGCAAACTGTGGAAAGAACCAAGATGCCCTTCAATGGATGAATGGATAAGGAAGATTTGGTCCATATATACAATGGAGTATTATGCCTCCATCAGAAAGGATGAATACCCAACTTTTGTATCAACATGGACAGGACTGGAGGAGATTATGCTGAGTGAAATAAGTCAAGCAGAGAGAGTCAATTATCATATGGTTTCACTTACTTGTGGAGCATAAGGAATAACACGAAGGACATTGGGAGATGGAAAGGAGAAGTGAGTTGGGGGAAATTGGAGGAGGAGACAAACCATGAGTGACTGTGGACTCTGAGAAACAAACTGAGGGTTTTGGAGGGGAGGGGATGGGGGGTATGAGCCTGGTGGTGGGTATTAAGGAGGGCACGTATTGCATGGAGCACTGGGTGTGGTGCATAAACAATGAATTCTGGAACACTGAAAAAAATAAAACTTAATTTAAAAAAAGAGAGAAATCATATGAAAGAAGAAAAATATTAGGGCTTTTATGACATTGTGTGTTAGCCTTCTCCTCTGTAAATAAAAAAATTACAGTTAAAATCGTTCCTTTTGAGGTATTATGCTTAGTGAAATAAGTCAATCGGAGAAAGACAACTATCATATGATCTCTCTGATATGAGGAAGTGGAGATGCAACGGGTGAGTGGTTGGGGGGTAGGAAAAGAATAAATGAAACAAGATGGGATCGGGAGGGAGACAAACCATAAGAGACCCTTAATGTCACAAAACAAACTGAAGGGGGCTGGGGGGAGGGGATGAAGGAGGCAGTGGTGGGTTATGGACATTGGGGAGGGTATGTGCTATGGTGAGTGCTGTGAAGTGTGTAAACCTGGTGATTCCAGACCTTTACCCCTCGGGCTAATAATGCATTATATGTTTATTTTAAAAAATCATTCCTTTTGAATTAGTCGTTTTCCAATTTTTCTTCTTTGATGTGATTAATCTTTCTTTATGTATTTCCCAAGAAAGTCTTGGTCTAACTAAAATACTTCCCACCAGGACTGTCAAATACATATGATACGATATATGCATTTGTTTTCTTAAATTTAAAAAACCTTTATCACATCTTTCTTGGGATTTACCACTCATGGCCAATTTAGACGCATAAAGTCAGGGACTATACATAGCACAGAGCAGGAACTTGAATGTTATTTGTTGAAGGAATATGTAAATATGTACTCAGACTAACAAAGCACCTAGGCATTGAAGACATATTCTAGTGAATAGTAAAGAGAAGTAACAAAATTCAGTAAAAAGATGGGAGGAAATAGATTGATGGACTGATGTAGGAGAGCTTGTGATTTTGCCAATAAAAGAAGTTTTGTAAATAAAAAGTACATAACCCAAAACAGTTCTTAATCTAGACCTAGACATGATAAAATAGGAATTTATAAATTTCTTGTCTTATAACATGCTTATTTCTCCCACTGTACCTTTTTCTTTAGTCTAACCTGATTTTACAAATAGTGAAGTAGCTTATTCCAGACCCCCTTTCCCAGAAGCCTGAAGATTTTCATCTTGTGTCAGGATATTTCACATTAGAGTATAAGACCATGTGTTACTCTCATTGGGGGAAACAAAGAAGTAAATACCTGGTCCCTGATTTTGAAGGGTTTGCAATCCAATTGGAGTGATAGGACATGAAAACATTAAGCAACAGTACTAGAAGTACCAAATAGCTGCTGCCTTCTCCAGTCTCACAATCCTGTACTTGACTAACAAGATCTAAGCTGTGTGTGTGTGTGGTGTGTGTGTGTGTGTGCATGCTTATGTGTGTGTGCATGCGTGTGTGTATGCCTGCGTGTGTGTGTGCGTGTGTGTGTGTGTGTGCATGTGTGTGTGTGTGTGTTGTAATACTCCTGTCACATCACAATCAAGAATAGGTCTTCCCTTCATTGAATACATCACCAAATTTCAACATTTATTATGTAATCAGTCAAAAATCTCTTCTTTCCTCACCTAAGAGTAAGGAAAGTTGAGATAGGGTCAGGTTGCCTTTTCTTGTCAAGGAGAGAAGTGTAAGTGGCCTCAGTCTTTGAATAAATGTGAAATAATCCTCTTCAAAGTTGAGTCTTACCTATCTTTTAATATACTTGAGATATTCTTTTTTTCCTAAGAACTTTTATCACAGATTTCCCCCATCCTCACAGGGGTAGGTAAAACATGAAACTGTGTTGGCCAAAATGCTTATTTCAAATAAAAAAGGAATAGACAGCTCAAAATATGGAAGGCAAGCACTGGGATAACTACATTTGTAGGAGTTGCTTTGCCATGGCAATCTTAAGACAAGAATTTATCTTAATAACTGGCATTCTCAAATACCTTTGGTTCCAAATTATTGTTCAGCCTCAGAAACTCCATTTGCCTGATGTCAAGTCTCTGTGATTTAAGCCTATAAACTCTCTGGAATCCAGAGCTTTTCAATCCTTCTACCTGCCTGTATGTCCTGGCATGTGTGCATTACTAATGAAGAACCAACGGTGTTTCTGCACATCTCTGTAATCCTTCAGTGTAATGGGAAAGCCAATCTGAGTACCACACTCTAAATCACATTCTGAATATTAACATTTACTTGGTCAAACTTGTTTCTTCCCCCTTTTCCTCTTGGAGAAAAAGGAAGCTGCCCAACTCAATTATAAATCACTGTATTGTGTAAATACTTTGGAGGTGTCACGAACCGGCTAATACTGACTGGGCCTACCAGAAGGGCAAGTAAGTTTTACAACAACAATAGCAAAACAACAGAATCCATCAGAGCCCTGTTTAAAATATTCTTCAAGACCAAAGCTTTTATAGATTTTATTAAGTGTGGAAACTCTCTTGATCTCACACCACTCTAATCCATCAAAAAATATCTTTTTGCTCTCTTTAGAAAGGGTGAGACATCTGGACCAAAGAACTTGGTGAGAGCTGGTGGGTATGATCCTCAAAGAAAGGCTATATATTCTAATACCCAGAAACACAGCCAGCCCTTTTAAGAACATACATCATTCAATGAAGAATGATTTTGGTTTTGTTTTATATGCATCTGAAACATCAGAGAACAACAAAAACCCAATCCACAGACACTAAAGGCACAGATCTGGGTGAAGGTCTAAATGATGTTACTGACCTGTTAATGCTTAGGGACTTGCTCTAACATATAAAACCAAACAACCAGGAGTACTATACAATCACAGAAATCATCAAATCTTACAGCTGGCAGGGCCAGTAAGAGATCATCAGGTTTATTATTTTTTTTTTCAAACAGCAGAAATAAGTTTTTTAAATTTAAGATGACATTAAATTAAAAAGGCACTCAATAAATGTTAGTTGATTTATGCCAATGAAAGGATCCTTTTATTTTGTAGTAATGAAGCATTCCAATAATCAGTCAATCTCTAAGAAATTCGTTTATTCATCCATTCATTTAGAGAATATTTTAAAAGACCCACTCTCTGCCTGGCAATGATACAAGGCACTTTTAAGGGAAGAATAAAATCTTGTCATTTTCTTTGAAATTGAGTTTCTCAATTAAAGTCTACTTTATTTAAGTGCTTTACCAAGCAGTGCTTAATTAATCATTATTAACTCGGGTTTTTTTTTTCCATGTATGCAGGTATGCAGGTAGGAGGACATATGCTAGCTCATTAAAAAAGATATAAGTCATCCTTAAACAAAAACTTGTACAAACTTTTTGACATGAAAAGTAAGAGGAATGCAGGTATAAGAACAGAAATTCAAGAACAGGGGTGAAGTGAAAAGCTTATCATTTACAAGTAGGTCATTAAAAGCTCACATTTGATCATGAGCTTCCTAGGAACCTAGGTGCAAAGTGAGGCATAGTAAATTGTTTATATTGACAGAATGAAGAAACACAGTTATGCTTTAAGAGAAGCAAAGGTTTCACCAGCATTGGAATGCAAAATAACTTATGTAGGGGCTTATGTGCTGCATATTTCCCATAATGGCAGGAATAGTTTTCTCAAGAATAGACTGTTTCTTACAATGCACCTGAATGTCTCCTTCAGCCTGGTAAAATGCCTGGTATGCAGTAAGTGCTGAAAACATGAATGAACAATAATAAAAACAAAAACACTACTGAGTATAGACAATTCTATCCTTGTGGACAGGCCAAGTTAGAGTGATTTATGAATGAAATTAGTGAAATTATGACAGATGAGCACATACTTTCTTGTACTATTTTTTTAAATGCACCTCAAGTCACAGTAAAATGACATTTAAAAGGATCAAGGAGAACTAGTTAAGAGACATCACTATAAAAGTTGTATAAGCAAAAAAGCAGGAGGTTTTGAGTGGCTGAAGACTAAAGATTACTAAAGACTATGCCTGTAGTGGGCGCCTGGGTGGCTCAGTGGGTTAAAGCCTCTGCCTTAGGCTCAGGTCATGATCCAAGGGTCCTGGGATCGAGCCCTGCATCAGGCTCTCTGCTCAACAGGGAGCCTTCTTCCTCCTCTCTTTCTGCCTGCCTCTCTGCCTACTTGTGATCTCTGTCTGTCAAATAAATAAATAAATAAAATCTTTAAAAAAAAGAAGACTATGCCTATAGTAATGGAGACCCAGAAATCAGGAATTACACTGAAAAATCCAGAAATACTTGGGAACTAGAAACACCAACAAGCTAAGAGTTGGGGAGTATGGGTAGGTTTGAAAATAGGAGGATTCATTTAAAGTCCATGTAAAAAGCAGTTGTACCATTAAATCTCTCCAACTCACAAGCCTAGGGAACTGACCTTTCCTAACCCTGGAGGAGGACTCCAGGTTAACTCTTTGGATGGGCTGGAACTGAAGGGATTCTTACCTTAGTAATGACTGGCAGAGCAAAATACAGAGGCAAGGCCAAGAGGCTAAAAAAAGGAGTATTAGGTGAAACTTGGCACAACTAGCCCTCTTCCTTTCTTAACTCTCATAACTTGGATCCTTGAAGCACTGGCAGCCAAAGAGGAGAATGAAGGAGACTTTTTAGAGAAATGGAATGGAACAAGAGATTCTGATATTTGGTGGTTACTCAGGAAAACACCTAGGTTCCTGTGGTGCCTGGGTGGCTCACTCGGTTAAGTGTCCAACTGTGATTTTGGCTCAGGTCATGATCTCATGGTCCTGGGATTGAGCCCCACATTGGACTACACTCACTGAGGAGTCTGCTTGGGGATTCTCTGTCTCCCTCTTCCTCTGCCCCTATACCTGCTCACACACTCTCTCTCTAAAATAAATAAAGAAATGAAAAAAATTTTTTTAAAGTTAGGTTCCTGCCTGATAATGCTAAAGTTAGTTCACCAAACCATGTGCCCCTTTATGCAAACATAGCTTCTAATTAGGTATTTAGTATCTTACTCTTTTTAAAAAAAAAAAGATTTCATTTATCCATTTAGGAAAGAGAGAGTGAGAGAGAGCATGAGAGGGGAGAAGGTCAGAGGGAGAAGCAGAGTCCTTGTGGAGCTGGGAGCCCAATGCGGGACTCCATCCCAGGACTCCAGGATCATGACCTGAGCCAAAGACAGTCACTCAACCAACTGAGCCACCCAGGCACTCTAGTATCTTACTCTTAAATAAGAAAGGCCAATCAAGGACTAATCAAGGATCACTAGAAATTTGAGAAAAGCATCTGACAGACAACATAGGAAACAAAACAGACAAACTTCAAAACAAAGTTCAAGAAAGAACTTGAAGGAAATGGGCAAAATGAGAAAAAAAAGTCCAAAAATGTAGTTATTACTCTCAGTTTGTTGAAAGAAGACAGAACAGTGAAGTTACAAAAATAGGATAAAACAAAAAAATTTTTGAAGATTTTATTTATTTGAGAGAGACGGGCAAAGAAAGAGACCAGAGAGCAAGAGCTGGGAGGCAGAGGGAGAAGTGGGCTCCCTGCTCATCATACTTGACCACCGGACCCCAGGATCATGACCTGAGCCCAAGGCAGATGCTTAACCGACTAAGCCACCCAGGCGCCCCAAAACAAAAAATCTTTAAAAATAAATAAATCTTGGAAGTTGAGATTAAACTATAAAGACAGAAATGAAAGAAATCCAACAGAATGTTTAGAATATAAACTTGAGGAAATCTCCCAGAAATCAGAAGGAAAAAGTCAAAGAGATGGCAAATAGAAAATATATATAAGTAAACAAGAGAATTAGTGTAATAACATGTGAGTGGTAAGAGTTCCAGAAAGTGAAAAGATAGGAAATGATAAAATTTACTGAGAAGCAATAGAAGATATTTTCTTAGAATTGAAGAACATGTAATTGCAGAATCAAAGGATCCAATGAATGAGCATCACAATGGACACATGCCAAGGCAGATGACTGAATTTTCAACACTTGAGGCCAACATAACTAAAAACAAAGAAATAATCTTTGAAGCTTTCAGAAATGTATTTTGTTAATCTCAAAAGAGAAATGAACAATCAGAATGACAATGGACTTTTCAACCATCCCACTGAAGGAAGAAAAGAAAAAAAACAATGTTTCCAAAATTCTGGCTTGCAACCAAGAACTCCATAAGGAGCCAAATGACTGATCACAAATGAGAATGGAAAACAAGACATGTTCAGATATCTCAGGTCTCAAAGATCATATTTCATATATCCCTTCTCCAGAAACTAGAGAAGTTATTCTACCACACTGTGCATTAAGTAAAAGAAAGTCATAGAGTCTAGAAACCAGAAGATCTAACAAAAGTCCCAATACAGAGAAATAATAAAAATAATGATAAAAGGATATCTCGATAGTAGATACAGGTCAAATCTAAAGAGAGACTGGTCTATGCTAGAGGAGGAGAATGGTTGGTTATAGAAGGGATATCTCAAAAACAAAAAGTGTTTGAATATATTAAGAAAAAAATTTATCTTTTTAAAAATTGTGATAGGGGCACCTGGGTGGCTCAGTCGGTTAAGTGACTGCCTTCGGCTCAGGTCATGAACCCAGGGTCCTGGGATCGAGTCCCACATCAGGCTCTCTGCTCAGCGGACAGCCTGTTTCTCCCTCTCTCTCTGCCTGCCTCTCTGCAAACTTGTGTTCTGTCTGTCAAATAAATACATAAAACCTTTTTAAAAATGTGTGATAAGGGGGCGCCTGGGTGGCTCAGTGGGTTAAAGCCTCTGCCTTCAGCTCAGGTCATGATCTCAGGGTCCTGGGATCGAGCCCCGCATCGGGCTCTCTGCTCAGCGGGGAGCCTGCTTTCCCGCCTCTCTCTGCCTGCCTCTCTGCCACTTGTGATCTCTGTCTGTCAAATAAACAAAATCTTTAAAAAAAAAAAATAAAAAAAAATAAAAAAAATTAAAAAAAAATGTGTGATAAGGGGCGCCTGGGTGGCTCAGTGGGTTAAAGCCTCTGCCTTCGGCTCAGGTTATGATCCCAGGTCCTGGGATCGAGCCCCGCATCGGGCTCTTTGCACTGCATGGGGCCTGCTTCCTCCTCTCTCTCTGCCTGCCTCTCTGCCTGCTTGTGATCTCTGTCTATCAAATAAATAAATAAAATCTAAAAAAAAAAATTGTGATAAAACACATAACATAAAACTTACCATCATAATTATTTTTAAGTGTTACAGTTTGGTAGCTTTAAGTATATTTTCAGTTACTCAATATTCTTCCAGATACTCTTCATCTTGCAAAACGGAGACTCTATACCAATTAAACAAGTCCCCACTTGCCCCTGCCCCTAGCTCCTGGCAACAACCATTCTACTTTCTGTTTTTATGAATTTGACTATTCTAGATACAGCATCTAAGAGGAATAGGACAAATTTATCTTTTGTGACAGGCCTATTTCACTTAGCATAACATCCTCAGAGTTCATTCATTTGTAGCATGTGTGAGAATTTTTTCCTATTTAAGGCTAAACAATATTCCATTGTATGTATATAGCACATTTCTTTACCCATTCATCAGTTAAAGGACATGTGATTCTTCTAGTTTTTTTTTTTTTCTATTTCATATAATGCTGCCATGAACACAGGTTTATAGATATCTCCTTAAGACCCTGTTTTCAACTTCTTGGGGTACATAGTTGAAGTATATTTGGATGGATCATATAGTAATTCTATTTTTAACTTTTTGAGGAACCACCATACAGTTTTCAATAGTGACCATACCACTTAATATTCCAACTAAGAGTGCACGAGGGTTCCAATCTCTCTATAGTCTCACCAGCATCTATTCTCTGATTTTGATGGTAGCCAGCCATTCTGAGTACAAGGTGCTGTCACACTGTGGTTTTGATTTGCAACACTCTAATCATTAGTGATACTATCTTTTCATATGCTTACAACCACTTGTATATCATCATGGTAAAAAAAAATGTCTTTTGAAGACTCCACTCCAAAACTGCCAGAACTCATACAGGAATTCAGTAAAGTGTCAGGATATAACACCAATGCACAGAAATAAGTTGTATTTCTATATAAGACAGCAAGACAGAAGAAAGAGAAATTAAGAAGTGAAT
>RCUC01117280.1:0-16112 GCA_003697995.1 Taxidea taxus jeffersonii
GCCTAGTATATTTCATATATTTTAAGCCTAAGTATAATTTTACTTGATTCTTTACATTATTTTCTATCAGAAGTATTTCCCATGTTATATCATATTTTCCACAAATATTATTTGAAAATCTGTATCATATTACATGAAGTAACTTTACCACTATTTCTCAAAACATTTCCCTATAGTTGGAAGTTTAAGCTGTTTTCCATTCTTCATGGTTTACTTAGGTTTGTTAACTTAGAATAAGTTCCCAGAAACAGAATTACTAAACAGATATATAAAAACTTTTGAGGCTCTTTATACATAATGTCAAATTGCTTTCTAAGAAGTTAATCTGATAAACTATACAAGTTGAACTGTAACTTACACACTTACAACTAAAAGTTAAATATATAGACATATATGCATCCATTATTATATATAATACATTGCATTGCATTATGTATCATAACCATCTTTCTAAATTGTCTCTAAACTCTACTGATTTATTTGTGAATTCATGATACGGTAAATATATTAGTCACATTTGCAGCAATTACTCTTTGTTTATATATGTATTTTGTGTAAAGTGCTTTCAAAAACTTCTTTGTTCAACAAATTTCACATAATGCCAGTATTATTGCTGTTAACATTGAATAAATACACTAAAGTATTACTTCCATACTTAGGCTATTTGTTAAAAGAAATGAGTGAGTGAATAAACTTTTGTACAAGTATTCAGCTTAGCTTAAAATTTTATGTATTCATATTAGCAAATTAACACTGCCTGCCCTGCAAAGAGACACTTGGATTTATCCTGTTCTGTAGTGGAGTGCTTTTGTTAATTGCCCTTGGCTCTGTGGTAATTCTCATCAGAATTAAAATGAAGATATATAGTTATTTACACACACACACACACACACACACACACACACCATGTTATTTGCCAATTTTCCAACATTTCTTTCCTGCGAAATAAAACTCTACCATATACAACCTTGTCTTCACAATTCTCCCTTTTGTCCATTTGGTACATTCTAGTCATATCAGTTGATGTACTTTTCCCCAAACACACCATGAATGTTTATAATTGTAGTTTATGCTCCTCCATTCTCTGCCCAGAGTGCATTTCTTCATTCATCAACATAGCAAACCCCAAACTATTATTTGAAGCTATGATCAAATATCATCTCTTCAGTGAATTCTTGGGAACAGCCCCAGACAAGTGAGTTACTATGAATACCAGTGCCTTTTACTCATACTCGCTAAAATCATTATCACATTGTATCATATTAATTTTAATGTACCCATTTTCCTCACAAGACTAAAAGTTTAAATCTCCAGTAACTACTACAGTGCCTGGTATTCAATAAATATGTGATGGATTATGAATGTCTTTGTCCAGTTATTTTTGGGTGCTTGTCTGATAAGTGGTCAAGTAGAAGGCATGGGATAAAAATAATTCCAAAACTTTAATTGGAATCTTACCCTTTGTTTCCACCTCGATTCAGACCTCCTTAGAGCAGCCTGCTATTATGTGTCTCCTGGGACACATTGGTGGCATCCTATCGGGTCTCTGCTTCCTTGTTTGCTCCCGGCACATGGTCTATTCTCCACTCAGAACTCAGAAGAATTTCAGAACATACTGGGAACCAGTCTCTCCTCTCTAATGGCTTCCAGGTACATTTAAGTAAAATCCAGATTCCTTATGCTGGCCCGAAGGCTCTCAAAGAGCTGCCCTGGCCCACCTTTTTGACTTTCTTCCTTTTGCCCCTCTAGCCATTCCCTCCTCCAGTAGTGGTTTTCCCACTGACATTTTCTTGGCTTGATTTTTTTATTGCTTTAAAATTTGAGTTTAAATGTCACAGGCTTAGAAACCAAAGTATCTCCCATCCTTCAGTCATATCACCCCATGTGAACTCATGTATTTTTCACTGGATTTTTTTTTTAGCTTATATGTTCTTACTTATTTCCTATCTCTTACCAGTAAAATGTAAGCTCCAGGATAGCAGAGACTTGTCTATGTTTTTCATCATTGTAAGCCCAGTGCTTAGCACAAACTAGGTACACAGCAAATGTCCTAAATGATACATAGTAACAGCAAAAGCAGTGGTAACAGCATCTAACACTTACTGAATGGCTACTTACAGCACACAAAGTACTGTCCTAAAATACTTCACACATGTTAACCCATTTATTTCACAATTACATATATATATGAAACTACCCAGTAGAAAAGCTATTCATTGTCATCACCCCCTCTTCAGAGATGTGAAAACTAAAAAACAGAGATGTTAAGAAACCACCCCAAAGTCACACAGCTATTGAAGTATAGAGCCAGTATTTGAATCATGTCATATAGACAGGGAAGCCTACTCTCTTGACCTCTCTATTATATGCATATCATTTTAAAAACAAAGTGGTAAATTCATCAAAAAGATTGTTATATCTTAGTTTTAAATCTATTTTGATTTAAACATGTATCTGACAAGTTCAAAGAACATTTTAAAAAATAAAGCTTAGGTTTAAAAAATAAAGAATAATAAAATAAAAATAATAAAATAATAATAATAAAATAATAAAAATATATATTAAGTTATCAGTGTTGAAATCATGTCTTAGAACCTGCCATCAGACAGACAAAAACCAGTGACATAAGAGCTAAATCCAATGTCTATCCTTACAAAAAAAGCAGACTTTCTTTACCCGAAAGAAAGCTAAAGGGAATACATGGGACTTCGCTGTATTCTCTTGACCAAAAAGGAGCAACCTGGACATATGGTGTGACTCAAACCCGTGCTGAGTAACTTTTGGACAGGGACACTAAAAAATATACCTAACCTGGTTAATAATAGCAAACCACTGATCCGTCAACTAATGGTGTTTATAGGAAATAGAATTCAGGAGAAAAAGAAATAGCAGCATGAGACAATTAATCCACAACATGCAATTTCCTTCTCTGTGCATCACCTTCACCAAGAGGAAATATGAAGATTCGCCACCTGTTCAGATGTGCCTTTTGTAAGATTTAGAATGGCCCCCCGCCAAAATGACTAAAGGCATTCATTTATACCACATAATTAAAATAAACTTTGTGTTTGCCGAAAGGTAAATTTTGTGATCTAAAGAAGAATGAAGTAAAAAATAGTAACATTCTCAATTCTCAATCTCTTATTTTAGTAACAGACATTTTATGTGTACTCACTGAGAACACCTGACATTTCGTATACAAAAAGTAGTGACTTTTAATGTATTTGTTATGACCAAGCTGTATTCCCCATTCACAGTAAATACTTTGCTCAGCTCAAAAACCTTCAGCTTCCTTTCTTTTTGTACAGGTCCAATTTGAATACCTCTTCCAAGTAAGTGTTTTTTTCTCAGCTCTTTTCCTCCCTCCTTCTCTTTTATTCCTGATAACTGCCTGTTCCCCCAAAAAACCGAATCTGGTCAGTATGAACTGGGTCCAAATCCAGTTACCACCACTTATAATCATAAAACCATGACCAGATTACCCAGTTACGCTATTTCTTCTACCCAAGGCTTCATTTTCTCATATGAACAATAGTGAAAAAAAATGCTTACTTCATGGGGTTTTGTTAAGAATCTCACATACCATGTAAACAGCACCTGGCATGTAGTGAATGCTCACTTCTGTATCTATCCTTGTGGTCACTGACCATACCCATCTACAGGGAGGGCATTCCACTTCACGCCATGATCCCCGTTACCATACTTTCTCCCCAAACATTCTTTTGGGATCCTTTATAAAATAACACCTCCAAAAGTATAATTGTTTTAACACAGTGAATCTCATCTTGACATACCTGTACCTCTGGAAGTCAGAAAAGTTTGTTTTAATTCTAAAGAAAAACAATATATGTTATTATTTCCATCCTCCCCCAACAGACACACATATATATTCATCATACTATAATATTCTATAATATAATATTATACTATAATATTCATTAATTATATATACCTATATATATTCATTAATTATAATAAATTATAATCATATATATTCATTCTATATAATATTCATTCTAATATGAATTAATCTTTATTAATTATAATATATTCTGTATAATGTATTTTATATATTATATACATATTCAACTATAATATTCATTAATTCATTTACTCTTTCTAGTATAATGCAGCTGATCAATAAGTAAAAAGGACAAAATGCCAATTTCCTAATGCTGCTCAGAAGTCCTGATTAACTCCTATATCTAATACATTATTTTAAGAACAATTTTTTTAGAGGTGAAAAACCCATCCAAGGATCCAAACACACACACACACACACACACACACACACACACACACACACGTTTGAGCATTTATGGAGGAAATGTTGTAAACCACTAACTTAACCCATGTCCTGGTTATATCTGACTTGGCACATTATATTTTTAATTCTCAGCTATAGAGTCTGTACACTCTGTGCCCAATGTGGAGTATTTTGTTTTGTTTTTACTCACCATTATTTAATAGATTATTTAGATAATAGTGATAATAGCATTCAACTTGTAAATAACTGAATCTAGTAATTTTATTAAATTAATAGTTTTATTGTAATAAATTACTGTGAGATGCACAATAATTAAATGTATATTGATTTTATGGAAGCACATCAAGATTATATGTCACCTGTAAGAGGATCCTAGCATATGTTTGAAGCATTTCTCCAGAGTGATTTTGGTTATAGCCTTCTATCTTTGTATCAAATGACAAAGATTAACTATTTCTCTCGATGGTAAAAGCTTCTGGAACATCCTGCAGAAGACACTCATCTACCTCTTAAGACATCTTTCTTTTGTCACTCTAAAATTACAAGTGATTCATCCCTGGTCTTTTGTATAAATTAAAAGATATGCAAAAATATACTGTTTCATGAAGAACTAAGTCATGACGTCTGGACTAGAAGCATTTTTTATTTTATAATTTCTGAAAAAAATGCATTTAAAACTGAAAGAACTTCTCTCCTAATCCTTAGATTAAAAACAGCTCTTGGAACATTTGAAAAATAAAGAAGGTAAAAATGAATTTGAGAGGAATGAGCTAAGCATTCAAACATGGAGTCAGTCCACTGAGAAACAGCTTGTTGATAATCTCAATGGCTTATGGGGGTCTCTGCCTAGAACATTAGATATAGAATCTGGATCTCGGACTTTTGTGATTGATGAACTCTTAGATTTTAGAACAGAGATGGTACTTTTAATGTGTTGTCCTTTGATGTGAGTCCAAATTCTGGATCCTCCAAGGAGATTTCCCTTCCCAATGTTCACCTCTGCTTAGCCTGAGAAACTACTGTGCCTCCATTTTAAGTCCCTGCATGGTCATCTCAAGTCTAATAAAAAGGAAGAATTATTTCAAATGCTTTTTTGCATATTAAGTTTCAGGTGTTCTAAATTCACTTTGCAAAGTGGTTTGAACAGATATGATCCCTGGCATGCACTATTTCCATGCTAACCAAGATGATAATGATAATGACCAGGACAGGCATAATAAGGATGACAGAAGGACACCACTGAATGGTCATGAGTAAAAACAACACGTTCTCAATTTGGATTTAAGAGCAATAAACAGTAAAAACAAACAAGCAAGCAAACAAAAACCTCACATCATACCAACTTCTCGAGCTACCCTCCTACTACTATGCAAAGATGGAAGCAGAATATACTATTATTAAGAATCATTGCGGGAAATGAAACAACTATGAACTTCCAAGTCAGACCCAGAATGACTTTCAGCAAACTATTCAATCTGAGAGTTATATTTCTGTTACTAATGTGAGCAGGTTGTTTTGAGGATTGCAAGGGAGCACCACTGCAGAATGAGGTCTCAATAACTGTGTTTTTACCTTAACTACTAAGTTATGCTGGCTAAGGTTTTCTGGGAATTTCTGGCTGCCTACCTTGGAAATGGGTACATACATACAATTATTACGTATTGTTTCATCCTAGCTATTGCACTCAACAGTATTTGAGTTACTATGTAACATGGTTTTACACAAAGAAATATGTGGCTTTTTTTATTTTTTCAATATAGAAGCTCCTGTGTCTTATTTAAATAAAGTTATTAGTAAAACAAGAAACATATGAATTGTAAATTTATAAAATTATAAATTTGTAAATTATATCATATTAAACAATATCTCAGAATCTTCTCTAAACTACTGGCATATTTAGACTATGGAAGCTTTCTTGCAGTTTATTACATTCACTACAGGCAATCAAACAAAAATCCTGCAGCTCTGAAAAAGACTGTTTGTTCACTGTCAGTTCAAAGAATTCTTCATCCTTTTAAGAGTTTTGAAGCTTCTGGTATGTTATTCAAGTTGCCTGAAAAACCCATAACTGTCATGGCATGCAACAGTCTTCTTTCTGAAACACTGAATTTTTTTCAGAGAATTTTTTATTTAAGCAATATCTTATATAAGCAACTAGAAACACATGAATGATGTGTTTAGCTACTAACATGACATTTTTAAAGTTGACAGTAAATGATGCAAAAAATCAGAGGTTGCAAGGTCTCAGTGTCGCCATTAATAATAGGAGAATGTGACTTTGACTAATTTGGGTATGTGTCTATGGGTATCTGAGCTGATAGTCACCCTTATAAAAATAATGGAGGGCAAGGTGTATAGATTGTGAAGTCAGGGATGCTTACTAAAGGTAGAGCAGAGATGATGCGAGGATTAAGGCTTTGCCTGATTTTTTTTCTTTTCTAATTTCAATTATTTTATCTGTAGATTAATTTTATCAACTGCCACATTAGCAGAATATGGCCAATTTTACCAACCTTATTTTTAAACAGATGCTAGACAACAGAGAGATTGTGGTTGATGAAATTCTATTTTAGAATGCCTGTCAAGAAAATCTATTTTAGAAGTCATTATTGACTTTATATTCCTATTTTAAACAACCGCAATGTCACTTTGCCTTAAATTCATACATCCCTGTTTTAATTCTAAACTTATGTTTAAGCTGAAAGTTATCCAAAACTTGGAAAAGCCGCCATTCATTATCATAAAGGAAAGACTGTCCTATATTTACTTCCTGTCTCAAACTCCTCTCCCTCCCCTGGGGAGTACGCAGCACACTGATGTCTTCTGTCACATGTGGGAGCAGCATCTGGTCCCATGTCACGTCTACAGGGGTCACTTAGAAGATTCCTCCTAAGCTTAACTCACCAGTCCAGCTTGTGCCTTACAAACTTGCTCTTCCATTTCTGGAAGGGGGGTGTGTTGCAGGGCTGAGAAGGTGTCCAGGCAGGATCAGGAAGCCAACCCCAGGCTCTGCTCTGTTGCCCTCCATTATCCTGCTGGAAAGCATCCCACACCAGGAGAATCCCAAGAGAGGGAAGACCTTCCAATCACTTACCTAATCCCACCAAGGGAAAAAGGGAACAAAATCGAATGCTGAGTACCCCTTTTTACGAATTTTACAGCTGTTCAATCTGTTCTCTGACGTGTGTTCTCATCAGCTAAAAATAACCCACAGAGGTGCTCCTGCACTCAATGACTTCTTAGCCTGCTTATGTAACTGATCTCATTTAAAGCATGTATTTTTAAAATTTACATCCTTACTATCCCTGTCCAGGTCATTATTGTCTGAGTTTGACTGGAAATGATACATGGCTGGGATCACATCTCCTCAGTTCACTTTGCAAAATGATTGGCCCAGAAGCAAATGTCACTGTTAGAGTAAATGCTTCTCTCAGGCTGACAGGGGTCTTTGACGAGCACCTGTAAGAACTGCAGAAATGTGAGGGCCCGCCCATCCCTCAGCTTAAGTATCTCTGTTAACCGGACTCCACAACTGAATTCTAATGAAAGAGCACAAATGCAGCTTAAGCCCTTCAGGCGATCCCACGAACATTTGCAGCCCAGGAAAAGAGGCTTCCTGGTTACAGGCTAAGATTTCTGAAGGGTCCCCTTCTTCACAGAAGAAATAGAGGCCCGGGAGGTATAAAATGGTTTGTGCAGAATTTTAAAGCTACTTGGCGGCCGTCTCCTGAGCCTCAAGGGTCTGCCCCTCAGAGAATAAGCAGTGGACGAGTAAAAAATTCTAGAAAGGTAGCTTTTAAGAGTGAAAAAAACAGGGGCACCTTGGTGGCTCAGTGGGTTAAAGCCTCTGCCTTCAGCGCAGTTCATGATCCCCAGGTCCTGGGATCGAGCCCTGCATGGTGCCCTGCATGGTGCCCTGCATGGAGCCCTGCATGGAGCCCTGCATGGAGCCCTGCATGGAGCCCTGCATCAGGCTCCCTGCTCAGCGGGGAACCTGCTTCCTCCTCTCTCTCTCTGCCTGCCTCTCTGCCTACTTGTGATCTCTGTCTGTCAAATAAATAAATAAAATCTAAAAAAAAAAAAAAAAAGGAGTGAACAAAACAACCATATACATTGACATCACCTCCTAGCCATTCCTAAAGTTACTCTTTTATGAGCCAAAGCATTTAATTAGCACTCTGGATAGTTAACACAGTGGCCAGGAATAGGTTCAAAATGATCTTTCCTTTAGAAAACAATATCAAGACTCAAAAATGCAGAATTTTCAACCTGAGAAGTAAGCATCACCCTACATATGCTTTGTGTGAAAAAAGAACATATTTCATTGAACTCCAGGGTATGTGTTACTCTGCAAAGCTCCTCTCAGCCCCTATCATAATGGGCATTTGTTAATTTCCAAGAGAAATGACTGAAAGCAAAGAGCAATTGTGACAGCTGGAATCACACTCCACTAAGTACAGGTCTGGGATGTAAAGATGAAGTGAGGGGCGCCTGGGTGGCTCAGTGGGTTAAAAAGCCTCTGCCTTTGGCTCAGGTCATGATCTCAGGGTCCTCAGATTGAGCCCCATATCAGGGTTTCTCCTCAAGAGGGAGCCTGCTTCCTCCTCTCTCTCTGCCTGCCTCTCTGCCTACTTGTGATCTCTCTCTCTGTCATATAAATAAAAATAAAATCTTTTTAAAAATTATGTAAAAGATGTAAACAGTCTGAAGCCCCTCCTGCAGTGGCTTTCACAGTGTCTAGGGAAGGAAGATGGGGTGACAACCTATATTATGTATTTTGTGACATACACTAACTGGGTTTATTTTTTACTTTATTTCAATGGCTTTTTGTGACTATTAAGGTATTGGAAACTTATGGAAGAAAATTGGAAGAAAAAATAAATTATGTGTCATTACTATTTTTTTAAGATTTACCTAGTTATTTAAGAGAGCAAGGGGAGGGACAGAGGAAGAGGGAGACAAGCAGATTCCCTGTGAGTGTAGAGCTTGATCTCAGGATCCTGAGATCCGTGACCTGAGCTGAAATCAAGAGTCAAAGACTCAACCCACTGAGCCACCCAGGCACCCCAAGAAATGACTATTGTTAACTTACAGCTATATTTGCTTCCAGCCCCTTATATGCATATGTATGGACAGACAGATAAATAGAAAGACAGACAGATAAGATTTATTAAGGTTTACACAATGTTTTAATCCTGTTCCGCACAATGTATTTATTTTACTAGCTCCCATCACATACAAGCTTACATGTTTAACTATTTCTTTATTGTTAGAGGTCCGGGTTATTTCCACCCTTTGGCTATTAAAATAACATTACAATTAGCAATATTTTAACAAAATTTACATGTTATATTTAATCAGTTTGGTTGCCAGAGTGTTCTTAATATTCTGTGAGCTATATATTGAGTGTCTTTATTACCATTGTCTATTGTCCCTCATGAACTTACAATACTAGTAAACTTATTGATCCCTTACATATACACATCTATATGTATATGTATATGTATATATACACCAAAAGCTGTTCTGAGCTCTTTCCACACATTTGCACATTTTAATCTCCACAATAAATTTATGAAATAGGACTCTTATTATCTTTTATCATCTTTGAGGAGAAGAGGAAACTAAGCCACAGAGAGAACCGTCTGTGACTTCCCTAACATCACACACTTGACCTGGGATCATCAGAGACGCGTACCCATGAGTCTGGGTGCCAGGCCCTGCTCTGAATCATGAAAGTGTACCATCTCTTTAAAGAACAAGATTAAAAACAAAACAAAAAGAAATACAAGATCATGTGTTTATTAAGCATGTTATTTTAATATAGTTCCCATTTTAAAGGGTATCATGTAAGAACAGGAATATTCATGTATTTGAATAATGACTAGTTTTGGAGGAAAAAAAAAACACAGAAAGGAAAATCCAGTGACTTGACTCCTTCATTGAAACAGTTTAATTCTCTGACATTTACTCCTCCTCTTGCAGGATCACAATCCACAATCTTCCATATTTTTGAGAGAAAGAATAGGAATATGAAGTTTTAAGTTCAAAAAGTGAATAACAGAGTATTGCGATTTCCATATTTGGGACTATCCAGGCAAGTTGGAGCTGAGATGAATTCTGACTTGACCCTTTTCTGGACACAACCATAGAAGTCATACTTATCTCTCTAAGGGCCACATCTCTAATCTGAAAATAGGGGTGTTAGCCTCTCCCTTGGTACAAATATGGGGATGAAATCAAACACCACAAATAAAGCAGTGGGCACAGTGACGGATGTGTACTAAGTGATTTTTTTCCTCTCTTCTGCCTTGCTCCCCTCAACAAAGCAAATAAAAAAAATAATAATAAAACCCTTCTCTGTGGAATCTGAGAAACAAACTGAGGGTTTTGGAGGGGGGCTTGGGAGGGCCTGGTGGTGGGTATTAAGGAGGGCACGAATTGCATGGAGCACTGGGTGTGGTGCATAAACAATGAATCTTGGAACACTGAAAAAATTAAATTAAATTTAAAAAAACCTCAGAGACAATGCAGTTAAAGTCTAAGCTTTTATAATATAACTATGAATGTCTTGTTCAGAATAAAGTCCTTTGGGAACTCCATTTGAAATGTACCTAGGCTCCCCTGAAAAACATCCGAGCATCCCTGCTCCCACTGACTACACAGGATGCCTTCAGAGTCTGCTCCCAAATGTTACACTGTTTACAGAGTTTACAACTTATTGGAAACAGATGGACTTGGGGATGTGCTACTCAGAGATCAGGCCTAAAACTGTACTCTGTACATGATTTAATATATCAGGGAGGAAGCTCTCTACATGGTAAACACCAATTACAAGCATCATTTGAGTATACTGTGGCTGCCGCTCCATACATATAAAATAATTATTATTATTTGCTTTATTCAGTCTGTTCAAAATAAGTTCCTACTTAGACCACATGCTGCAGGAAAAATAGGCAATTATTTCAGCAGTCTCCAGACATGTCAACCACTGAAGAATAAATAACATATTTTTCTTTAAAAAAATTATGTAGCAGGTTGAAAAAAATGTCATTTTAACAGCTGACACCGGAGCTCCCCTAAGGGAGAGAACGGTCTTTGTTTAAGAAAATACCTGGTAGACTGTTGTATGTGGGGAAGTGTGACTTGGGAGAATGCTCTAGTGAAGACAGCAAAACCAAGTGATCGTTTGCTCCACGAGACGTTAACAGAATCTGGAGGGTGAAGGAAGCATCCAGAGAGGAAGGTGGACAAGTCGCCAGTGAGAGTGGACGGGACAGCAGACAGCATCACAACAGAAGGTTTGATCATGCAGAAAAAGAAGTCAGTAAAAAGCATCCCAAGTGGCAGGGAAGTCAGGGCACTGTTAAGGAAGCCAGAGTTTGGGGCTGCAACATAAACTTCCTTCCTCACTGCGAACCTTCAATAAAGCCAACATACACACCAATGTCTTGTTAGAACGGTGGTTGTGGTCTCACTTCTGAGTGTGGGACAGAAAAGGGCTCCAGCACCCAAGATATAAGTCAGATCTAGAGCCAGCAAAAATAAGAAAACACATCTAGGGTGAACTTGAGAACATGAGCCCCTGGGAAATAAGAGGAATCGGAAGAGCATCTTAAGCTTCTACAGAGTGTGGAGTTGAGAGTTTGAGTCAGCTTTATGTAAACTTCGAAGGGACCTAACAGGTTTGATTGCAAATGATAAAATTTTATTCTTTATGGGTGAATAATATTACATTGTCCATATATATATAAAAAATACATATCTATACCTATCTATATATATCTATATATATCTTTATATATAGATATATATATAACATCTTCTTTATTCATTCATCAGTGGACAGACACTTGGGTTGCCTGTATAGTTTGGCTATTCTAGATAATGCTGCCATAAACACTGGGGCATGTATTCCTTTGAATCCGTATTTTCGTATTCTTTGGGTAAATACCTAGTAGTGCAATTGCTGGATCATAGAGCCACATCTTATTTAGAAATTATTTCATCTACCTTAACATCATAATTAGCTGAGCAACTATAACAATAATTGATTTCACTTTCCTTCTAGAGAAATGTATCTGTATCTCCACAACACCTGACACTTCCTAACAATATGTTAAATAGAACAGCTCTGTAAGCCAAAATTTCCTCATTGCCACATCTACCTTCAGTGTACCACTCTCGACATTTATCTTAAGTTTAGACACTAAGAGCTTCCCAAAGTTGTGTCTCCTAAGTTTGCAGTTCTCAAAGTGCATTCCACATATATAAGTCCATAGGATGCCCCCATTTTAAAAATGACCTTCATAATAATAAAAAAAAAAAAAAGTTAGAAATGCTGCATACCTCCCCTTGGAAATTTACTCCAAAACTCACACAACAGAAGCTTTGAAAAGTCCTGCAATTAAAAATAAAAACTTTCTTTTTTATGTAAACGTTTGCCAAATTGTCTTACCCACAGATCGCTTTTCTTAAGTTATACTTAGTAGTATCTGAGAATGTTAAGATACAGTTTGTCAATGTAAAAATATGTAGTGGCTTCAACAAGGTAGGAGTTGATCTCTTTTTCCAAGGAAGGTAAGCAACCTAAAACTGACATGGTGGCTCCAAGGCATGAGGGACCACACTCCTTTTATCCTGTTGCTCCGTGGTCCTCGGTAGGCAATATTCCATATCCTGACTGTTCCAACTCCACTATCACTTTTACATTCTATCCAACAGAAAAAAGAGAAGTGGACACACTACTCCTTCTATTTTCAGCGAATGCCTTGGAAATTGTTCACCCCATTTTCATTCATGTCTCATTGGGCATGGCTTCATCACATGACCACAACTAGCTACAAGGGGGGCTGGTAAATAGTCTTCAGGGACACGGTCATGTGCTTATCTAAAATAGCTATTGCTATAAAGGAAAGGAGAACAGAGAGAGGGAAACAACTAGTAATTTCTGCTACAATATCTATAGAATCTGTTTGGGGACATGTGGGCTTAAAGACCTGATGAACATGAATGAGATTATGGGGGATATATTTAGCAAACTATAAGGAAGTGCTTTACTAGCATTATACAAAAGTTCACAGTGAAAAACAGTGCTTTGTCATAAGTTTTATTTTTCCATATCCTTCAGATTTATTGTAGATTCTGACCATTCTCAAAAAACATAAGTATTTTCAAAGATTTACATTGACGTATTTTCTGGGAACTCATTATCCGCCTCAATCATCCTACATTGAAAAGATGCTAATCAAAATTACTTTTTTCTCATGTATATGTTCATAGGGAGTACATTAAATGATATTAGGTAATTTATTTCATTTTCTAATCCTTAAATTCAAGGCTGCCACTCACCAGCAATGAAACCTTGGCTGGACCAATTAAACTTTCCATGTCTCAATTTTTCCACTGTAAAATGAAGATATAATATGCACAGTGCAGTATTATTGTGGGGTTTAAATGGAATAATGCATATAAAGTACCAGAAGGCAGTATGTAGTCAATAATTGCTGACGCTCTTTCACAAGCTAAAAGCAGGTATCACTAGATGATCTCTTTTTTTAAAGATTTATTTATTTATGTGACAGAGAGAGAGAGAGATCCCAAGTAGGCAGAGAGGCAGGCGGAGAGAGAGGGGAAGCAGGCTCCCCGCTGAGCAGAGAGCCTGACTCGAGTCTGGATCCCAGGACCCTGGGGTCATGACCTGAGCTGAAGGCAGAGGCTTAACCCACTGAGCCACCCAGGCGCCCCTCTAGATGATCTTTAAAAATATTCTGTTTCTATGACAAGAACAACACTGAAGAGTAGAGGGATGTTGTAGGCACAGCACTGGCTCTAGGACTTCAGGAAACACTGGAGTCCATTTGTGATTTTTCCTTTTCCACTGAGAGAACAGGATACTAACATAAGCTGATACCTCCAGCATGGTCTCAAACTCTAGTAAACAGCTCTTGCACACACACAAGTGTATTTCAGGCTGCCCACTTGAGGATCTCCACCTTTTTTTTTTAAGATGTTATTTATTTATTTGACAGAGAGGGAGACAGCGAGAGAGGGAACACAAGAGGGGGAGTGGGAGAGGAAGGAGCAGACTCCCCGCTGAGCAGAGAGCTTGATGCAGGGCTTGATCCCAGCAATCTGGGATCATGACCTGAGCCGAAGGCAGACCTTAATGACTGAGCCACCCAGGCGCCTCGAGGGTCTCCAAATCTTAACTGTTTTACAAAGAACAACCATAAAACTTCCTAAGACTGTCTTGATGTACTTATCACCTCCATGAAGTCTACAGGAAGTAAGTCCTCAATAAAATTTGTTGACTAAGGGAATGATTAAGTGTTTCTGGATAAATGAAAAACCTAATGAGGATAAATATGACAAAGTCCTAAGAAAAAATTTGCCTGAAGTTCTACCGTAGCATAATACAAACACCAGGAAATGAACAGTGCAACTACCCCTCGCTACGATCCCGCATTAAAAAAAAAAAAGAATTAGACCGGACGCTCCATAAGATATGTTTCTGCTCTAGAGTTTTCAGAGCTGAACTTGCTATCTTAATTTCAACATGAATTTTTTTCATTAAATGCCACTATAAATTTATTATAAGTAACCAGGACCCCATTTGAGTGTATGCATCAACTATAAAATAATAGAAACATAAAGTTAAAGCATTTCAATGGAGATTTCAAAAACAAATGCTTATTCATTTTTTAAAATTTTTTATTCATGGTGTTAACAATGTAAAAATCCTTCAAAAATTTTAAGATATTTCTTACTAATTATGAGTACAAAAGACTCTAAATAATTAGCATAATCATTGCTTCTGCAAACAATGCTTATAGATCTTTAGTGCTCTCGCTCTGTGTGTGTGTATGTGCATGTGTATTGGTCTCACCACTTTGAGCTGCTTATGTTACATGTTTTGCAAAAAGGCAAAGGAAAGTGACCAAAGGCATAAAAGAAAGAAGAAATTTTGGAGGACCATTAACTGAACATGCATATTCATTTAGAAATTATAGCTACAAACTTGTATACCCTCCTGATGTCAGAGAAAATTTTTCATAGAGCAAAAGATAATATTCATAACCCTATAATTGACCCTTTGGTGACTTGATGCATGTTCCTGGTACCTAGATTAGAACAATTCTTTTGATAATGAATGTTGCTTCAAGGGCTGTTTCACTACTTCATTAAGAATTATCAGATTTGGGGCGCCTGGGTGGCTCAGTGGGTTAAAGCCTTCGGCTCAGGTCATGATCCCAGGGTCCTGGGATGGAGCCCCCCATCAGGCTCTCTGCTCAGCGGGGAGCCTGCTTCCCTTCCTCTCTCTCCGCCTGCCTCTCTGCCTGCTTGTGATCTCTGTCTGTCAAATAAATAAATAATACTTTAAAAAAAAAAAGAATTCCCCGATTTGTGAATGTGTGTGCTATATGAAATATATACATGGAAACTGTTTTTCTGGAGATGATAAAAAGTCTAGAAAAGTATTCTGGAATTTATATACATGTATTTCCAGAAGCAGGGTGAGCTAATGATTGATGGGGAAAATGCTCATCAGTACTTTTATCAGATCAATAATAAACTCGATTTCTGAAAAAGTTAGAAAGTTACTGAATTAATATCACACAATTTCTGCACAGAATTGTTCTCTATTCTACAGGAGCAGAAGGGGAAAAAGAAAAAAGAAAGAAGAAAAGAAAAAAAACAAAAACAAAAAAAACTATGTCTCCAAAGCATGGGTTAGAGATTCTGAGAACATTCTCTGACTGAGGGCAAAATTGGTCTCACTCTTCAGGGCAGGCTCCAACCTTATAGGCGGAGTTTAGTAATCCCACTCGTGGATGTTTTAATT
>RCUC01117283.1:0-27480 GCA_003697995.1 Taxidea taxus jeffersonii
AGTGTAATAATTAGCTTAGAACAAGTACCAGAGGAAGCAAAACAAAGAGCAGAAGAAAACTTGTAAGAATTTAATTATTATCTTCAGGAATATCTGAGTATATATTGTAGCCATAAAACAAAAACAAATCATTAAAAAAGTTTACTTTGGAAATTTGAATTTTAAAATCTTAGTTTAAAATGTTTTATAAAATATTTTCAGTGGTGAAGACATTAGGTATAAAAAGATCATATCCCTGTATACATACATTAGGGTCTTAATTATCTGGGAAAATATCAAACAAATGAAATATGTTGAAATTTTTAGCTGGAAGTTTAGAATTTATGAATTTATAATTTTTATCTTTTTTAAAAAAGATTTTATTTAGAGAGCATTCATGTGCACGAGGCCGAGTGGTGCAGGCAGTGTGCAGAGGGGGAGGGAAAGAGAATGGTAAGCAGGTTCCAAGCCCAGTGTGGAGCCCCATGTGGGGCCCAATCCCAGGACCAGGAGATCATGACCTCAGCCAAAACCAAGAGTTGGGTGCTTAACCGGACAAACTACCCTTATTTTTATCTCTCTTTTTTTTTAATGTAGACAAAATATAACTGTATCCAATCACCTAGAATTAACCTGGCCTCTATAGGCCATCTTCCCAGTCTCTCCTTTTTGATTTTTCCAAATCTTCCCCAGTTTTTTACAAGCAAAAAGTATTCTCTTTTGTTTTATCTCAGTTATATTGGATGTGAATAAAAGAAACAAATGATTCTGAGATTAGTAGTGTGACACAGATTAGAAGTAACACTTAGGGGGCACCTGGGTGGCTCAGTGGGTTATAGCCTCTGCTTTCAGCTCAGGTCATGATCCCGGGGTCCTGGGATTGAGCCCCGCATCGGGCTCTCTGCTCAGCAGGGGGTCTGCTTCCCTTTCTCTCTGCTTGCCTCTCTGTCTACTTGTGATCTCTCTCTGTCAAATAAATAAATAAAATCTAAAAAAAAAAAAAAAAAAAAAGGAAGTAACACTTAGAGTGCCTGGGTGGCTCAGTCCTTATTAGGCATCCATCTTCAGCTCAGGTCATGATCCCAGAATCCTGGGATCAAGTCCTGCATGGGGCTATCTGCTTAGCTGGGACGCTGCTTCTCCCTCTTCCTCTGCCTGGTGTTCTGCCTACTGTGCGCGCTCTCTCTAATAAATAGACAAACTTAAAAAAAAAATAACAAAGAGAATGTGGTTTGGGATAGAAGATCCTAATTTAGGTAGTTGATTTATTTCCCTATATCTAAGTGGAGATGCCTAATATATAGATGGAGTAGTAGGATGAAAATCAGTGATGGATTGGAAGTCATAAACCTTGGGTGACAGTTGAAGCCATGAGTTTGCCTTGGAAAGAGTGTTAGTAATAACAGCCATAGCTAACAAATAAGCACTTGATCTGTTCCATGTCCTTCTCTTAACATTTGACATGTATTAGCTCATTTAATTCTCAACAGCTTCAGGAGGGTACTATTATATATTATCATCCTTGGTTTTACAGATAGGAAACCAAGGGAATGAACAGCAAGCAACTTTCCCAAGCACACTTACCTAGTAAAATCACTACCATTAATCTGTTTAAGTCAAATAAACTGAAAAGGAGTGGGCCAAAAGGAGAATCTTCTTGAGGAACTCAGATGACTTTCCTTAAGTACATTTATTATGCTTCAGAACATAAATTTGGGGGGCACCTGGATGGCTCAGTATGTTTAGCCTCTGGCTCTTGATTTTGGCTCAGGGTGTGATCTCTGGGTTGTGGGGTTGAGCCCCCACTTTGAGCTCAGCAGGAAGTCAGCTGGATATTTTATCTCCCTCTTCTCCACCCTCTCTCTAAAATTAATTAATTAGATCTTTAAAAAAAAACCTTAGGGGTGCCTGGGTGCCTCAGTGGGTTAAAGCCTTTGCCTTCGGCTCAGGTCATGATCCCAGGGTCCTGGGATCGAGCCCTGCATCAGGCTCTCTGCTCTGCAGGGAGCCTGCTTCCTCCTCTCTCTCTCTGCCTGCCTCTCTGCCTACTTGTCTGTCAAATAAATAAATAAAAATCTAAAAAAATAAAAAATAAAAAAACCTTAATTTTCACCAAATAGTTAAATGAGTCTGACCTGTGCTTTCAGATAGACATTCTCCATGATGATGTCCATTCCAGTCCACATCTTTTCCCAGCACAAACCAGTTACATCCAAATTTCTCACAAGTTAATCACCCATCCTCCAAATCATACATCTAACTATAATGTTCTTTACAAAGGAAATCCTTAGCAGGGGGATGAATTCCACTCTGATCCGTTAGTCACGTTGATGCATTGCAAATTCAATTCTTATGAGAGTTGAATCCTTAGAAATATTTGGCTTATGGCATTTTTCATTAGCAGCAGTTTTACCTGATTAATCAGAGTCCTTAACTTCTGAACTAATTGAACTAACAAGCATTTAACATTGAGGCTGACCAAACAAGTTTCTCTTATCTCAAACACCTCTAGCCTCTATTGCTAATTATCATCAACTGCAGATACATCTTTCATATATCACATGATTCTTTTTTCTTCAGAATCATTCATACTTGTCAGTTCATCCCATCATTTTATGTTTTCCCAATTTTTTAAAAGATTTTATTTATTTTATTTATTTGATGGACAGAGATCACAAGTAGGCAGAGAGGCAGAGAGAGGAGGAAGCCGGCTGTCCGAAGAGGGGAGAGCCCGATTCGGGGCTTGATCCCACAACCCTGGGATCATGACCCGAGCTGAAAGCAGCGGCTTTAACCCACTGAGCCACCCAGGTGCCCCTGTTTTCCCAATTTGTATGATTCTACAGTAATCCTAAACTACTGCTTTGTAGACAGCATCTTGAATCTTCTCATGGTCTTTGAACTCAATATACATGATGAGATTTAAAATGTTCATGAAGAACCTCAGAAACAAAAAGAACCAACATGACCACACTTTGCCATTTTTTGGTTCTTGGACATAAGTTATTTTCATTTTAAAACTTTTGCTTTGGGACGCCTGGGTGGCTCAGTTGGTTAAGCAGCTGCCTTCGGCTCAGGTCATGATCCCAGTGTCCTGGGATCGAGTCCCACATCGGGCTCCTTGTTCGGCAGGGAGCCTGCTTCTCCCTCTGCCTCTGCCTGCCTCTCTGTCTGCCTGTGCTCGCTCTCTCTCTCTAACAAATAAATAAATAATCTTTAAAACTTTTGCTTTGATTGCCTCTCTGAAAATAGAGGCTCTTGCACTTGCTGCTCTTGACGTCCATACAGTCTTAACTCTTTCATGTGCAGAAATGGATCTTTCTTTCACCCATCAACTGACAGAGGGTTTGGAGCTATCACATGACAGCACAACCCTGCCTGGAATTATGTGAGACAAAGCTTGTACAAATTAATAAATTAAGGAATACATGCACACCGTATGTATATGTATTTGTGAGTATATACATGTATGTGTATATGTGTGTATACATGTACATATGTATGTATCTATGGGAACTGAGTCCCCCAAATCAGTGCTGTCTAATGTGACCCAACATGTAACTTAAAATATTCTAGAAACCACACTTTAAAAAGTAAAAAGGAACAGGAGAAACCAATTTTAATAATCTTTTATTCAATCCAATATACTTAAAATATTACAATTTCAACATGCAATTAATATAAACAAATTGTTAATAAGCTATCTTACCTTTTGTACTAAGCATTTAAAATTTGGTGTATACTTTACATTTACATCTTAATTCAGATGCCAAGGTTTCATGAAAAATACTTGATCTCTATTTAGATTTAGATTAGATTTAGGATTGAAAAAATAGATTAATATACCCAAGTTGTTCCAGACATACTTAGAAGTATTCAGGAATTGAACTGAATATCAAGTTTGTTTGTTTGTTTGTTTGTTTGTTTATCTTTTTGTTAATTTGTAAATATGGAATGCTTCACAAATTTGCATGTCATCCATGCTCAGGAGCCATGCTGATCTTCTGTGTATTATTCCAATTTTAGCATATGTGCTGCAGAAGTGAGCACTGGATATCAAGTTTTTTAATTTAAATTAATTAAAATTAAATCAACTTTAAAACTTCATTGCTGGTGGGTGCACCTGGGTGAGCACCTGGGTGGCTCAGTGGGTTAAAGCCTCTGCCTTCGGCTCAGGTCATAGTTTCAGGATCCTGGGATTGAGCCCCGCATCAGGCTCTCTGCTCAGTGGGAAGCCTGCTTCCCCCTCTCACTGTCTCTCTGCCTGCTTGTGATCTCTCTCTGTCAAATAAATAAATAAAATATTTTTAAAAAATAAAATAAAACTTCATTGCTTAGTAGCAGTAGCTACATTTCGAGTGCTCAAGTGCCATATGTGTCTAGTGTGTTGGACAGCACAGTTCTATGTAATTCTGTCACTTGTTGTTCAGACATTAAACATAAAAAGGAACAGGCTATGTAAATGTAGCACTCAATGTGGCTGAAGGAAAATCCAAAAAGTACAACATCCCAGAAGCTAAAAAGTGGAGCTTTAAGGAGAGAATAATTAACAGCATAAAATGCTACCAAAAGATCAGGAACAGGGGAGCCTGAGTGGCACAGTTGGTTAAGTATCACATTCTTGGTTTCAGCTCAGGTTCTGATCTCAAGGTGGTGAGGTTGAGCCCCATATCAGGGTGAGGACCTTATTAAAAATACAGAGCTCACAGTGCCTGGGTGGCACAGTCAGGCATATAACTCTTGGTTTCAGCTCAGGTCATAATCTCTAGATCATGAGATTGAGCCCCATGTTAGGCACTGCACTCAGTGCAGAATCTGCTTGAGATTCTCTCTCCCTCTCCCTCTGCCCCTCCTGCTCCTGCTTTCATACTCTTGCTCTCTTTCTAAAATAAGTGAATGAATCTTAAAAAAAAAAAATCAGGAATGATGAAAAACTCTTTAAACGTGCTTCCTTAAAGTTGATTTTTGAAAGAAATGGCACAGACAAAAAACAGCATGCAAATATCTAAGAAGGAATTAGGTGGTAAGGAAATGAAGGCACAAAATGATGATTACTCTCTTTTTAATAGGGAGAATTAATGTTGGTATTAATGGTAAATACTCATCTCAAAAAACTGCCCTTTTGGGGAGTATATAGGTTTATGACTTTTGAGATGTATAGATTCATAGAATCACTTCCACAATCAGGATACAGAACCATTCCATCATCCCCTAAGATTCATTCCCATTACTACTTTCGAGTCACCCCACATTCAACCCTTATCATTGATCATTTCTTTACACTCTAGTTTTGTCACTTCAAGAATATCATATGAATGAAATCATATAGTATGTAACCTTTTGATACTAGCTTATGTCACTTAGATAACGCTTTTAAAATTCATCCAAGTCCTTGCATGTACGTTATTCTCCCTCGTTGCTGAGTAGTAGTTCTGTATGAATGTACTGCAGGTTTAGCCATTTACCATATGTAGGACATTTGGGTTGTTACCAATTTCTGGTAATTATGAATAGAGTTGCTATAAACATTTGTAAACATGTTTTCAATGAACACAGTTTTCATTTCTCTAGGGTAAGAGGTGGCAAACTATGGCCTAAGGGCTGGCTGCCTATTTCTACAAATAAAATGTTATTGCAGCACAGCTTTGCCCATTCATTTACATACCTATCTTATAGATGCTTTTGCACTACAGTGACATTGTAGAGTGGTTGTGACAGAGACCTATGTCTTTAAGCCTAAAATATTTACTCTCTAGCCCCTTTTTAAAAAAAAAAATTTTTTTTATTTAACAGAGAGGGGGATCACAAGTAAGCAGTGAGGCAGGCAGAGAGAAAGGGGGAAGCAGGCTCCCCGCTGAGCAGAGAGCCTGATGCGGGGCTCAATCCCAGGACCCTGAGATCATGACCTGAGCCAAAGGCAGAGGCTTAACCCACTGAGCCACCCAGGCACTCCGCTAGCCCCTTTTAAAAAAGATTTATTTATTGGGACGCCTGGGTGGCTCAGTTGGTTAAGCAGCTGCCTTCGGCTCAGGTCATGATCCCAGCGTCCTGGGATCAAGTCCCACATCGGGCTCCTTGCTCAGCAGGGAGCCTGCTTCTCCCTCTGCCTCTCTGCCTGTGCTCACTCTCTCTCTCTAACTAATAAATAAATAAAATCTTAAAAAAAAAAAAAAGATTTATTTATTTATTTATTTATTTATCAGAGAGAGAGCACACACACACATGCAGAGGGAGTAGTAGAGGGAGAGGGAGAAGCAGGCTCCCCGCTGAGCAAGTCTCAACACAGAACTCGATCCCAGAACCCTGGGATCATGACCCGAGCTGAAGGCAGATGCCTAACCAACTAAGGCACGAAGGTGTCCCAACTCTCTAGCCCTTTAAGGAAAACTTCACTTATATCTGCTGTAAAGACTCAGGATTGGGATTGGTGGATGCTATGATGGGTGTTAGGGTTTAACATAAAAAACTGCCGAGCTGTTTTCTAGAGCAGTTATATCATTTTTCCTTTCCCACAAGAAATATATGAGAGCTAGGTGCTCTGCATCATTGTCATCACTTGGTAGCATCAGTATTTTTTTGTTTAAGCCATTCTAGAAAGCAAGTAGCAGATCACGTCATGGTTTTATTTTATCCCTTAGTAGGGACATTGTTTCACAGACATATTTACCATCCATATATATTTTCTGGTAAACTGTTTTAGTTGTTGCCCATATTTGAATCAGGTTGTTATCGTAGTGTTGAGGCTTTAGAGGATTTTGTATTCTGATTGCAAGTTCTCTATCAGCTATGTGATAGGCAAACATCTTTCTCTCAGTCTATAGTTTATTTCATCTTCTGAACAGTGTCTTCCACAGAGCAAACGTTTTTTTATTTTGGTAAAGTTCAGCTTCCAATTTTTTTTCTTTCGTGAATCATGGTTTTGATGTCATATCTAAGAACTCTTAGCATAATAGCCAGTCACAAAGGTTTTCTTCCACATCTTACGCTTTTATTGATATATATGATCCACTTTGAGTTAATTTTTGTCAAGAATTTGGGGGGAGTTGCATATGGATATACAATTATTCCAGGACTGTCCTTCCTGCATTAACTTACTATTGCCCCATTTGTAGAAATTAAATGACTATATTAGCTTGAGTCTATATCTCTTTTCACTGATTTGTCTTCCTTTCTTCCTCCCTCCCTCCCTTCCTCCCTACCTCCGTCCCTCCTTTCCTTCCTTCCTCCCTCCCTTCCTTTTAGAGAGAGAGTGAGAGAGAGAGCATGAGCTGGCAGGGGCAGAAAGAGAATCACAAGCAGTTTACACGAGGGGCTCAAACACATGACCCTGAGATCAAAATCAAGAGTTGGTGTTTTAACCAACTAAGCCAACCAGGTGCACCTGATTTATGTATCTTTTTGCAGATACTTTACAGTCTTGATTACTCTAGCTATATATGTCTATTCTTTTTAAGATTTGTTTATTTATTTGAGAGAGAGTGCACATGAGAGCAGGGCAGGGGGCAGAGGGAGAGAGAGAATCCTTGAGCTAACTCCCTGCTGAGCATGGAGCCTGGCGTAGGTCTCAATCCCAAGACGCTGAGATCATGACCTGAGCTAAAATTGAGCCCACTGTTCAACCAACTAAGCCATCCAGGCACGACTACCTCTATATAAGTCTTAAAATCAAGTAGTGTAATTCCTCAAGTAGTATGACTATTTGTCAGATTTCTTCTACAATTCCAACCAATATTTTGTGGGAGTTTTAAAAAAGATTTTATTTATTTATTTGACAGAGAGAGAGAGATCACAAGTAGGCAGAGAGGCAGGCAGAGAGAGAGAGAGAGAGAGAGAGGAGGCAGGCTCCCTGCAGAGCAGAGTCTCAACGCAGAACTCTATCCCAGGACTCAGGCAGGGATCATGACCTGAGCCGGAGGCAGAGGCTTTAACCCACTGAGCCACTCAGGTGCTCCCAATATTTTGTGGTTTTAAGCATATACATCCTGTACATGTTTTCTTGGACTGTAGCAATTCATTTTTCACAGAGTGACTGTAAATGATACTATTTTTTAGATTTTGGCTTTCAATTGCTCATTGTTAGTACAGAGAAATACAGTTGATTTTTGTATGTTGACCTTGTATCCTGTGACATTACTAATTGTACCTTTTAGTTGTAGGAGGTATTTTGTAGGTTTCTTGAGATTTTACACACTCACAATCATATTATACAATCTGTATGCCTTTTTATTTCTTTATCTTGCCTTATTTCATGGTCTAGCACTATTAGTACAATACTGGAGAGGACCTGTGAGAGAGAACATTCTTTCCTTGTTTTAGATCTTAAGGGAAAAGACTTTCACCAGTAAGTGTGATATCAGCTATAGGTTTAGGTAGATACCTTTATCAGGTTAGGGAAATTTCTTTCTATTCCTGGTTTGCTAACAGTTTTTATCATGAATGGACATTCTTTAAGCTGCTATTATGATTACATTGATTAATTTTTAAGTATTAGACCATCCTGTAATTACCAGGATAAATCCCGCATGGTTGTGATGTGTTTTGGTTGTTTGTTTATTGTCATAAAATACACATAACATTTACCATTTTAACCATTTTTAAATGTACAATTCAGTGACATTAAGTACATTCATGATGTTGTGCAACTGTCACACCATCCATTTCCAAAACTTTTTTTATCATCCCAAATAGAAATTGTACCCATTAAACAATTAACTTCCCATTCCCCCCAGGCCCTAGTAACCCTTATTCTACCTTATGTCTCTGTGAATTTGCCTATTACCTCATATACCTGGAACTACACAGTAATTGTTCTTTTGTGTCTAGCTTATTTGGCTTAGCATAATGTTTTCAGTGTTCATTCATGGTATAGCATTTTCTAGAATTTTATGGCTTTCTGTGGCTGAATGCATACTAACCTTTTATATACTACTTGATTCAATTTGCCAATTTTTGTTGAGGATTTTGCATTTAAGTTGAGAGATAGTCATATTTTCTTTTATTATCTTTTTAAATTTAAATTCAATCTAATTAACATATACTGTATTATTAGTTTCAGACGTAGAATTTAGTGATTCATCAGTTGTATATAATACCCAGTGCCCGGGGCGCCTGGGTGGCTCAGTGTATTAAAGCCTCTGCCTTCGGCTCAGGTCATGATCCCAGGGTCCTGGGATCCAGCCTCGCATCTGGCTCTCTGCTCAACAGGGAGCCTGCTTCCTCCTCTCTCTCTGCCTGCCTCTCTGCCTACTTGTGATCTCTCTCTGTCAAATAAATAAATAAAATCTTTAAAAAATAGTAATAATACCCAGTGCCCTCCCTGATGTCTGTCACTTAATTACACCATCTCCCCACCCACCTCCCCACAGCAACCCTCAGTTTGTTTTCTAGAGTTAAAAGTCTTTTGGTTTGTCTCCCTGTCTGTTTTCATTTTATTTTATTTTTCCTTTCCTTCCCCTATGTTTATCTGTTTTGTTTCTTATAATCCACATATGAGTGAAATCACATGGTATTTGTCTTTCTCTGACTGACTTATTTTGCTTAGCATAATACCCTGTAGCTCCATCCACATTGTTGCAAATGCCAAGATTTCATTATTTTTAATGGCTGAGTAATATTCCATTATATATACATATATTTAATATATGCACATCTACATATATACATATACATATCATCTACATATGTAGATGTGCATATATTAAATATGTGTGTATATATATATATAAAATATCTTCTTTATTCATTTGTCTGTCAATGGACATCTGGGCTTTTTCCACAGTTTGGCTATTGTGGACATTGCTGCTATGAACATTGAGGTACACATACGTGCTACATTTCTATCTTTGGGGTAAATACCTAGTAGCGCAAATCCTGGGTTGTAGGGTAATTCTACTTTTTTTAACTTCTTGAGGAACCTCCGTACTGTATTCTGGAGCATCTGCACCAGCTTGCATTCCCACCAACAGTGTAAGAGGGTTCCCCTTTCCTTGCATGCTCACTAATGTCTGCTGTTTCCTAACTTGTGAATTTTAGCCATTCTGACTGGTGTGAGGTGATATCTCATTGTGGTTTTGATTTGTATTTCCCTGATGCCAAGTGATGTTGAGGGCTTTTTCATGTGTCTGTTGGCCATTTGGATGTCTTCTTTGGAGAAATGTCTGTTCATGTCTTCTGCCCATTTCTTGACTGGATTATTTGTTTTCTGGGTGTTGGGTTTGAAAAGTTCTTTCTAGATTTTGGATAGGAGCCCTTTATCTGATAAGACACTTGCAGATATCTTCTCCCATTCTGTCAACTGTCTTGGTTTTGTCAACTATTTTCTTTGCTGTGGGGAAGATTTTTATCTTGATGAAATCCCAGTAGTTCATTTTTGCCTTTGTTTCCCTTGCCTTTGGAGATGTGTCTAGCAAGAATTTCCTGTGGCCAAGGTCACAGAGGTTGCTGTCTGTTCTTCTCTAGGATTTTGATGGATTCTTGTCTCACGTTTAGGTCTTCCATCCATTTGGAGTCTATTTTTGTGTATGGTATAAGAAAATGGTCCACTTTCATTCTTCGGCATGTGGCTGTCCAATTTTCCCAACACCATTTGTTGAAGAGACTGTCTTTTTTCCAGTGGATATACTTTCCTGCTTTGTTGAAGATTAGTTGACCATAGAGGTGAGGGTCCATTTCTGGGTTCTCTATTCTGTTTTATTGATCAATGTTTCTGTTTTTGTACCCATACCATGTTGTCTTGGTGATTACAGCTTTGTAATACAGCTTGAATTGTGATGCTCCAGCTTTGGTTTTCTTTTTCAGGATTGCTTTGGCTATTTGGGATCTTTTCTGGTTCCATACAAATTTTAGGATTGTTTGTTCCAGCTCTGTGAAAAATGCTGGTGGTATTTTGATACGTATTGCACTAAATGTGTAGATTGCTTTGGGTAGCATAGACATGTAACAATATTTATTCTTCCAGTTTATGATGGAATGTTTTTCCTTGTCTTTATTTCGTCCTCAATTTCTTTCATAAGTGTTCTGTACTTTTCAGAGTATAGATCTTTTACCTCTTTGGTTAGATTTATTCCTAGATCTCTTATGGTTTTTGGTGCAGTTGTAAATAGGATCGATTCCTTGATTTCTCGTTCTTCTTCCTCATTGTTAGTGTACAGAAATGCAACTGACTTCTGTACATTGATTTTATATCCTGCTACTTTGCAGATATTCCTGTATGAGTTCTAGCAATTTGGGGGTGAAGTCTTTTGGGTTTTCTGAATAGAGTATAATGTCATCTGTGAAAAGTGAGAGTTTGATTTCTTCTTTGCTGATTCGGATGCATTTTTGTTCTTTTTGTTGTCTTATTTCTGAGGCTAGGGCTTCCAGTACTATGTTAAACAACAGTGGTGAGAGTGGTCATCCCTGCTGTGCTCCTGACCTTAGGAGAAAAGATCAGTTTTTCCCCATTGAGGATGATATTCACTGTGTGTTTTTCATATATGGTTTTTATGATGTTGAGGCATGTTCCCTCTGTAAGGGATACTGATATTTTCTAATTTCCTTTGAGATTTTCTCTTTGATCCATCAATTATTTAGCAGTCTGTTGTTTAATTTCCAAGTGTTTAGAGATTCTCCTGTTTCACTTGTTTGTTTGTTTGTTTGTTTGTTTTGATTCCTGGTTTGCTTCCATTAAGGTCAGGGGACATACTTTGCATGATTTCAATTCTTTTAAAATTGTTAAGGTTTGCTTTTTTTTTTTTTTTTAAGGTTTGCTTTCTGATCCAAGATATAGTCTGTTTTGGTGAATCTTCCATGTTCACTTGAAAAGAATGTGTGTTCTCCTGTTGAGTGTTCTACAGATGTCAATTAGATCCAGTTGGTTATGGTCCTGTTCCATTCTCTGTGTCTTTATTGACTTTATATCTACTGAGTTACATTGATTATTGAGAGAGGGGTATTTAAGTCCCAAACTATAATTTTGGATTTGTCTGTTCTTCCCTTTAGTTCTTTCAGTTTTGGTTTCCAGAATTTTGAGGCTCTGGTATTAGATGCAGATGCATTTTGGATTACTGTATCTTGTTAGTGAATTGATGCTTTTATCGTTACATAATGTTCGTCTTTATCCCTGATGATTTTCTTTGCTCTGAAATCTACTTTGTCTGATATTAATATGTCTACTCTAGCTCTTCTGATTAATGTTCCTATGGTATTTATTTTTCCATCTTTTTACTTTTAATCTACCTGTATCATTATATTTAAAGTAGAGTGTTTTTTTTTTAAGATTTTATTTATTTATTTGGCAGAGAGATCACAAGTAGGCAGAGAGGCAGGCAAAGAGAGAAAGAGGGAAGCAGGCTCCCTGCTGAGCAGAGAGCCCGATGCGGGACTCGATCCCAGGACCCGAGATCATGACCTGAGCCGAAGGCAGTGGCTTAACCAACTGAGCCACCCAGGCGCCCCCCTAAAGTAGGTTTCTTAAACAACATTTAGTTAGGTATTGTTTTATCCACTCTGACAATATATATCTTTTAGTTATTATGTTTAATACATTTGTACTTAATGTAACTATTGATTGGATTTATGTCTACCATTAAACCAAATAAATGGTTTTTACTTGTTCCATTTTTCAATTCTCTATTTACTCTTTTCTGCCTTTTTAGTGTTTTGAATATTTTGAATAATAACATTCTCATTTTGTTTTAATTTATTTATTGTCTGAATATATCACTTGGCATAGGTTTTTTTTTTAAAGTGGTGGCTCTAGGGATTACAATATACTCACAGACTACTTAGATGAATACTATATAATTTCAAATAGAATGTAGAAACCTAATGACCATATAGATATCTTTACCTTCCCCTTTTTATGTTATAGGTGTCTCAAAGTACATTTACATGCATTGTAAACTGCACTGAATAATCTTACAATTTTTTCTTTCAATCATCAAAAATATTTTAAAGAACAATAAAGGTAGATACACTAGACAGAGATCACTAAGGAAACAGAAGATTTTAACAGCGCTATAAACAAATTAGATCTAAAACTTCTACAGAAAACTCCACCCAACAACAGCTGACTGCATGTTACTCTCACAAGCACATGGGAGTACACTCCAGGGTACACCATATGCCAGGGCATAAAACAAAACTCAATACATTTAAAAGAATTGAAATCATAAAAAATATGTTTTTCCCACGACAGTGGAATGAAGGCAGAAATCAATTACACAAAGAAATCTTAGAAACTCACAAATGTGTGCATATTCAACAACATACATTTTTTTTTAAAGTAGGCTCCCTCCCCAGCATGGCAACACAGGGCTTTGAACGCACCACCCTGAGATCACACCTGAGCTAAGATCAAGAGTCAGATGCTCAACCAACAGAGCCAACCAGGTGCCCTTAAAAAACAGACTTCTAAATAATCAGTGAGTCAAAAAAGAAATCACAAGGAAATTAGAAATATCTCGAAATGAATGAAAATAAATATACAACATATCAAAACTTATGGGATGCAGGGACGCCTGGGTGGCTCAGTTGGTTAAGTGGCTGCCTTCGGCTCAGGTCATGATCCCAGGGTCCTGGGATCGAGTCCTGCATCGGGCTCCTTGCTCGGCAGTGAGCCTGCTTCTCCCTCTGCCTGCCACTCTGTCTGCCTGTGCTCACTCCTGCACTCTCTCGCTATCTGACAAATAAATAAATAAAATCTTTAAAAAAAAAAAACTTATGGAATGCAGTTAAAGTGGTACTTAGAGGGAAATTTATAGCTGAAAATTCCTATATTTAAAAAGAATGATCTCAAATGAATAACCTAAACCTGTACCATAAGTCATAGAAAAAGAAGGGGCACCTGGGTGGCTCAGTTGGTTAGGTGTCCCACTCTTGATATCAGCTTGGGTCTTGATCTCAGGTTCATAGGTTCAGGCTCTACACTGGGCTCCATGCTGGCTATGGAGCTTACTTAAAAAAAAAGGGGAGGTGCACCCGGGTGGCTCAGTTAAGCATCTGCCTTCAGCTCAGGTCATGATCCCAGGGTTCTGGGATTGAGCCCCACATTGTGTAAGGGTCTCTGCTCAATGGGACCCTGCTTCTCCCTTTCCCTCTGCCTCCCACACCCCCTGCTTGTGCTTTCTCTCTCTGTCAAATACATAAAGTCTTTAAGAAAAAGAAGACATAGAAAAAGAAAAACAAACTAAACATAAAGCAAGCATAAAGGAGGAAATAACAAAGATAAGAGCTGAAATCGGTGAAATAGAGACCAGAAAAATAAGAGAGGAAAACTAAAAAAAAAATTTAAAAAATGGGTAGAAAAGTTGGACATTTCTCCAAAGAGGATATACAAATGGCCAATAATCATATGAAAAGATGCCAAATGTCACCAATCATTAGAGAAATGAAAATCAAAATCACAGTGAGATCATTTTATACCCCATTAGGATGGCTACTATCCAAAAAAAATCAGGAAATGATGGGGTGCCTGGGTGGCTCAGTCGTTAAGCGTTAAGTCGTTAAGCGTCTGCTCAGGTCACGATCTCTGGGTCCTGGGATTGAGCCCCACATCAGGCTCCCTGCTCAGTAGGAAGCCTGCTTCCCCCTCTCCCACTCCCCTGCCTGTGTTCCCTCTCTCACTGTGTCTCTGTCAAATAAATAAATAAAATCTTTAAAAAAAAATCAGGAAATGAGAAGGGTTGGCGAGCAATTGGAGTCCTTGTGGACTGTTGGTAGGAGTGTACAAAGTACAACCACTATGGAAAACAGTATGATAGTTTCTCAAAAAATTAAAAATAGAATTATTATATGATCCAGCCATCCCATTTATGTATGTATATACAAAAGAAGTGAAAGCAGTATCTTGAATTGATACTTGCACACATATCTTCCTAAAAGCTTTATTCACAATAACCAAGAGGTAGAAGCCATCCATGTCCATTGACAGATTAATGGATAAACAAAATGTGGTTGTATTGGGTCTATATACAATGGAATTTTATTCAACCTTAAAAAGAGGAAATCTGTCACATGCTATCACATGGATGAAGCTTAAGGACAATGTACTACGGGAAGTAAGCCAGTCACCAAAAGGCAAATACTTGTATGAGGTATCTAAACTAGTCAGATTCAGAGAAACAGCAAATTGAATGGTGGTCACCAGGGGAGGAAGAAGGAGGAAACAGAGAGCTGTTTAATGTGTGTAGAGTTTCAGTTTTGTAAAAAGGAACAAGTTCTAGAGATCTGTTTAACAACAATGCAATTATACTTAACACTACTGAAATGTACACTTAAAAATGGTTAGGATGTTAAATTTCAAGTTATATATTTTTTACAATTAAATTTTTTGAATTATTTTAAAAAAATAGAGAAAATCAACAAAACCAAAAGTTGGTTTTTGAAAAGATTTTGAAAAGTGACAAAGCTTTGGTTATATTGACCAAGAAAAATAGGCTCAAATTACTAAAATCGAGAATAAAAGGGTGTTAATACTGACTTACAGAAACAAAAAGTATTGTAAGGGAATACTGTGAACAATTATATGCATCATATGTTTGTGAATTAGATAATTTAGATGAAGTGGACTAATTCATAGAAAAAACTACCAAAATGACTCAGGAAGAAATAGAAAACATGAAGAGACCTGTATAAGAGATTGAACTGGAATTAAAAAACATGCAGGAGCACCTGGGCAGCTGTCATTTGAGCTACTGACTCTTGGTTTCAGCTTGGGTTGTGATCTCAGGGTCGTGGGATCAAGCCCTGTATGCGGCTCTGTGCTCAGTGTGGGTTCTCTCTCTCTCTCCCCCTCTGCCCCTTTCTCTGCTTTCTGTCTCTCAAATAAATAAATAAATAATTTTTTAAAAGAATAAAAATAAGGGTCACCTGGGTGGCTCATCCATTAAGTACTTGCCTTTGGCTCAGGTGATGATCTTCAGGTCCTGTGATGAAGCCCCGCCCCATCTGCTTCTCTTTCTTCCTCTGCCCCTCCCCCGCTCATGTATGCTCTCTCTTTCTCTCAAAGACAAATCTTTAAAAAGTAATAAAAATAAAAATTAAAAGCATCCAACACTGAAAAGCCCAGGACCAAATGGCTTCGCTGGTGAATTCTAAACTTTTAAAGAAAAATGGTTGCCAATCCTTCTTAAACGCTTCAAAAAATTAGAAGAGAATGGAACACTCTTAAAAATAAATTTATTTATTATTCTAATAAATAAATAAATAAATAAATTTATTTATTTGAGATAGAATGAGAGAGAGAGAAAGAGAGAGAGCCCAAGCGAGCACACACAAGCACAGGGAGCAGCAGTCAGAGGGAGAAGCTGAAGAAGTCAGTCAGGACCCTAAGCTGAAGGCAGCCACTCAACCCACTGAGCCACCCAAGTGCCCCAAAAATACCTCTTTCACAAATGACATACATAGTCTTGTATATGGAAACCTCTTAAAAGTTCTAAAAACAAAACAAAAAAAAAACTACTAGAACTAATAAACAAGTTCAACAAGTTTGCACGATACAAGGTCAATTAAAAATCAGTTGTCTGGGATGCCTAGGTGGCTTAGTCGGTTAAGCCACTGCCTTTGGCTCAAGTCATGATCCCAGCATCCTGGGATTGAGTCCTGCATCGGGCTCTGTGCTTGGTGGGGAGTCTGCTTCTCTCTCTGCCTCTGCCTGCCACTCTGCCTGCTTGTGCGTGTGCTCTCTCTCTCTTCTAACAAATAAATAAATAAATAAAATCTTGAAAAAAAAAAGTTAAAAAAATCAGTTGTCTTCTGTAAAATAGCAACGAACAATTGAAATTAAGAAAACAGTTCCATTTAGAATAGCATCAAAAAGAATAAAATGAATAAGTTTAACTAGGGGCGCCTGGGTGGCTCAGTGGGTTAAAGCCTCTGCCTTTGGCTCAGGTCATAATCCCAGGGTCCTGGGATCGAGCCCCACATCAGGCTTTCTGCTCCGCAGGGAGCCTCCTTCCTCCCCTCTTTCTGCCTCTCTCTCTGCCTGCCTCTCTGCCTACGTATGATCTCTGTCTGTCAAGTTAAAAAAAAAAAAAAGTTTAACTAAAGAAACGTAAATTTGTAGACTGAAAAGCACACATTTTGTAAAGGAGTTAAAGGAGATCCAAATAAATGGAAAGATACCCCATTTCATCAATTGGGCAAAAATATTTGTCCACCCAAAAACTTGCATGCAAATGTTTATAGCAGCACGATTCATAACAGCCAAAGGTGGAAACAATCCAAATGTCCATCAACTGTAAATTTAGAAACAAAATATGGTATACACATATAACAATATTATCTGGTAAAAAAGGAGTGAAGAACTGATACATGCTTCAATGTGGATAAACCTTGACAACATTATGCTAATTGAAAGAAACTAGTCACAAAGACAACATATTATATAATTGAATTTTTAAAAAGATTTTAGGGGCGCTTGGGTGGCTCAGTGGGTTGAAGCCTCTGCCTTCGGCTCAGGTCATGATCCCAGGGTCCTGGGATTGAGCCCCGCATCGGGCTCTTTGCTCTGCATGGGGCCTGCTTCCCCCTCTCTCTCTGCCTGCCTCTCTGACTACTTGTGATCTCTGTCTGTCAAATAAATAAATAAATAAAATCTTAAAAAAAAAGATTTTATTTATTTACTTATCAGAGACAGAAAATACAAGCAGGGGATCGGCAAGCAGAGGGAGATGGGCAGGGAGCCTGATGCTGGGCTCCATCCCAGGACCCCAAGATTATGACCTGAACCAAAGGCAGATGCTTAACTGACTCAGCCACCCAGGCATCCCTATATAATTCAATTTATATGAAATGTCCAGAGTATGCAAATTCATAAACACATAAACAACAGAAAGTTGGTTAGTGGTTGCTAAGGGATGAGGGGGGATTGGGAGTGACTGCTAACACATATGGGGTCTCTTGTTAGGGTGATATAATTGTCCTGTAATTAAATCATGGGGGTGGCTGACTAACATTGTGAATATACTAAAAAAAAAAAAAAAAAAAGGAAAGAAAGAAAGAAAGAAAAAGAAAAAAATCACTGACTTAAATTAAATCCTTTGGAGAGTATAGATATTTTTGTTGAGGCAGACAATCCACCACAAACCACAACTTCCAGCTCCCCTTCTGTGGTCTGTGATTCCAAAGTCAGTTCACCTCCCAGAGCATTTATGGGGCTATTCAAGTTCTGTCCCAGTTCGTGCCACCTAGTGGCCAGTTGAGGACCGCGGTCTGTCAGTTCAGCCTGTCTTCGCTATCTTGAACAGGACCAGGTCTGTGCAGGAGTAGCTCAGAAAGCAGCCCCTGAGTTCATAAACAACATTGTGGAGTCGCTTCCTTACACAGCTCTCTCGGCAATTTCCCTGTTATTTTTGTTTCCTGAAGCTTCTAGTTTTCAGTCTTCTGATCAGAAAACTGAGGCTTGACCAGTGCAGCTCTGCCATGCACTTCTGCCTCTGGGGCCAAGCAGCAGGAGGACAGAGTCGGAACTAAAGCAACACAGTGTTCACCCTCTTGGGACTACAGCTGCCCCAGATGAAGTTTCTCCCCTTCAGAGTTTTGGCTCCCAGGTCCCAAGTAAACGGGAATTCTCTCAGGTTCTTTTCACCGGCTATTCTCTTGGACTGGAAAGCCCCCTGCCCCGTTCTCCCTCTGCAAAGCTCTTTGCCTTGTCTTTCAGACCCCAGTTCAGCCGTCACCCGCTGTGGGAAGACTTTCCCAAAGAAGACTTGGAAGTCCTGTGACAACAGTCACAAGAGATAGGACTATTTAAATGAACCATTCTCCCCTCTGAGCAATCTGTGTATCCTACTCCTATTTCTAATGTCAGTTCTCACTGCACGATGTTCTGAGGCATTTTTTATGGCTCCTGGTACACTGTGAGCGTTCCAAGGCTGGAACATTTACTGCTGCTTCACTGGCTTATAGTGCGGTGGCTGACAAAAGTTTATGCTTGGGGCGCCTGGGTGGCTCAGTGGGTTAAAGCCTCTGCCTTCGGCTCAGGTCATGATCCCAGGGTGCTGGGATGGAGCCCACATCAGGAATCTCTGCTCCGCAGGGAGCCTGCTTCCTCCTCTCTCTGCCTGCCTCTTTGCCTACTTGTGTTCTCTGTCTGTCAAATAAATAAGATCTTAAAAAAAAATTTACGTTTATTAAGTCTTTCTTGAATTTGTTTACTTTTGGCTTACCCTCTCCGCACTTCTAATTTGCGTCCTTTTATCTGACATCGGAAACTCATTAAGCTCATTAGACTTGTGTATGAACTAAGTAGGTGATGAGTAAGGGCCTAGGGGATTTGAACATACAAACATTAGTGCATGGACTTTAATAACCTTTGGTCTTTTTAAGGCTCTTGTTTCCTCTTTTTTGCCTGTATTCTGGTGGAAGTTGCCAGAAAGCTTAGTTCCAGATAGTTTAGGACTCATAGTTGTACACAAAATTAGAAGGCCCTAGCCATCCTCTGAAGGAATCTACAATTTGAAAGAAGGAAATAGCCATTTGTAAAGTTTTCCAAAATAGAGAATAACGTGCAAGAATGATACCTCCTGGGGGCACCTGGGTGGCTCAGTGAGTTAAGCCTCTGCCTTCCGCTTGGGTCATGATCTCGGGGTCCTGGGATGGAGCCCCACATCGGGCTCTCTGCTCGGCGGGGAGCCTGCTTCTCCCTCTCTCTGCCTGCCGCTCTGCCTACTTGTGATCTCTTTCTGTCAAATAAATAAATAAAATCTTAAAAAAAAAAGAGAATGATACCTCCTGATTTAATGTGGGGCTTATAGAAAGCAGTATTAATAATTTTCAAAATGTTGATATGTTGACCCCCAATATAATCCCTCTTATGGGGTTTAACATGGTGCTAAAGATAGATGGCAAACAAATATCCTTTTAGTAAGCTGCTCGTGCTTGTCTCTAATATTTTGGGGACTGAGATCTTCTTGGGCTGTATAAACACAACTTAGATTTCTAGGAGGGAATATGAGCCCAGTCTCCTGCTGGTACAATTTTAGATTTAAGAAGCTATTCTGGGAACGCCTGGGGGGCTCAGCGGGTTAGGGCCTCTGCCTTCGACTCAGGTCATGATCTCAGGGTCCTGGGATGGAGCCCCGCATCGGGCTCTCTGTTCAGCGGAGATCCTGCTTCCCCCTTCCCCTCTCTGCCTGCCTCTCTGCCTACTTGTGATCTCTGTCAAATAAATAAATAAAATCTTTTTTAAAAAAAAGCCATTCTGGGGGCGCCTGGGTGGCTCAGTGGGTTAAGCTTCTGCTTTCGGCTCAGATCATGATCTCAGGGTCCTGGGATCCAGCCCCGCATCGGGCTCTTTGCTCAGCGGGGAGCCTGCTTCCCCCCTTCTCTCTCTCTGCCTGCCTCTCTGCCTAATGTGATCTCTATCAAATAAATAAATAAAAAAATTTTTAAAAAGCCATTCTGACCTATGCACCAATTAGTGACAATCATCAAGTGGACATCTCCTACTTGATCTTGTGGCATCAAAAATTTTAATATGACAGTAGGATTAGAAAGTAAAGAAGGAAATCCCAAGGTTTTAGAAGAAAGAAGAAATTACATTTTTTTCCTTCCCAAACACTGAGGTCTCCCCAGTGGAGAAGTTGAGTCAGGTAAGGCAATCACTGCACTTGTACAGTCCCCTGTTGACTGGCGATTCTAGAAGGTAAGGGGGTGAATCCGAGGCACCGAACTCATGATCCACCCAGTAAGGTCTTAAGGTTTGGGTAATCACAGTACAGTTTAGGGAGCACACCTGGAACAGAGCTTTACTCTCAACTCTGCTAAGTTAGAATTTGTGAGAATTTATATAGGAGCCGCTTTAAAAAGCTCACTGGTGTTCCACAGCTGAAGGAAAATCTGCCAACAACAAAGAGATAAACAATATTGCAGACACATATTTAACCCATCTAACAAGACACATTAAAAAATAAAGTTAGCATTTCAATTTTGGCAAACCGGAAAGCACTACCTGAATCGAAAAAGTCTCCCTTCTTCCCTGCCAAGAAACTCCAAACAATACACTTAAGGACCATTTTAATAACATTTTCCAAAGATTTACTTTAGGGAGAACAGAGAGAGTGAGCTAGCAATGGGGCACTCACCCCTCGCCTCTTCCCTTGCCTGGCTGACCGGTGATCCCCTCTGAAGATCCAGCTCCTCTAGGAGCCTTCCCTCCCCCTCTGCTGCTGTGATCTGGCAAAACTCTATGCTCACCCTCGCAACACTTCCTACGTGGTACTGTAATTACCCATCTCTCCTACTTGGCGAGAGGAAATCAAAGCTCTGCACCTGCCCCAGGGAGGAAAAGGAGTCCAAGACTCAAATCACAGAGACCCAGAATCTCTATGTCCAAGGAGGATGAAGGGGAAGGAAAGGAAGGTGCAGAGGAAGAGGAATACCCCCTCAAGGCATCATGCAGTGCCTCAGGGCTGGATGAGTGATGTATGAAGATATACCAATATACATATATAAGGAGATAGAAGAGATCTCCTTATGGTGAATAGTGGGAAGACTCCACCACTATTCTGTATGGTTCTGGGATTTGGCTCACACACAGCAACCAGATCATTTTCTTTTATTCATACACATGAATATTTCTACTTTATATTCAAGAAGACTTTAATTTTCTCTCTCTTGCACACACACCTCAAGTAACAGAGTAGAAACATTTATACATTTGGAATCACAGGGATACTTAGGTTCAGATTCTGGATATGGCACTTTTAAGTTATGCAACCTCAAAGGACCTTCTTAACGTCAGTATGCTCTGCTCCTCTGCTGTAATGTGAAAAGAATTTTAAGTAACTCATATAATTTTAAGGATTAAATTAGTATTTCTGGAAACCGCCTTATGAACTTTATATAGAGAATGTTTAATTTGATATTCTTACATGGATGGAGATATGACAATTTAAATTGTGTTCTAAAACACTACATATAGTAAAACTTTAAAAAATGACTTTAAAGAGGGGGCGCCTGGGTGGCTCAGCGGGTTAAAGCCTCTGCCTTTGGCTCAGGTCATGATCTCAGGGTCCTGGGATCGAGCCCCGCATCGGGCTCTCTGCTCAGCAGGGAACCTGCTTCCCTTCCTCTCTCTCTGCCTGCTTGTGATCTCTGTCTGTCAAATAAATAAATAAAAATCTTAAAAAAAAAAAACTTGATAAAAAAAATGACTTTAAAGAGAAACTATTAAAAAAACTGATATAGGGGGGCACCTGGGTGGCTCAGTGGGTTAAGTCTCTGCCTTCGGCTCAGGTCATGATCTCAGGGTCCTGAGATCGAGCCCCACATTCGGCTCTCTGCTCAGCGGGGAGCCTGCTCCCTCCCCCATCTCTCTGCCTGCCTCTCTGCCTACTTGTGATTTCTGTCTGTCAAATAAATAAATAAAATCTTAAAAAAAAAAAAACTGATATAGGGATGCCTGGGTGGCTCAGTTGGTTAAGCAGCTGCCTTCGGCTCAGGTCATGATCCCAGCGTCCTGGGATTGAATCCCACATCGGGTTCCTTGCTCGGCGGGGAGCCTGCTTCTCCCTCTGCCTCTGCCTGCCTCTCTGTCTGCCTGTGCTCTCTCTCTCTCTCTCTCTAACAAATAAATAAATAAAATCTTTAAAAAAAACCTGATATATAATTGACATATAATATTCTATATCAGCTATACATGATTCAATATCTGTAATACTTGTGAAATGATTCCAGTAAGCCTAGTTATCCATCACCATACATAATTACAAAATTTTTTATTCTCATAAGAACTATTAAGATATACTCTTAGCAACTTTCAGGCATACAATACATTATTAACAATAGTCACCATACTATACAGTACACTGCTGTGACTTTATAACTGGAAGTTTGTACCTTTTTTTTTTTTAAAAGATTTTATTTATTTGACAGACAGAGATCACAAGTAGACAGAGAGAGAGGAAGGGAAGCAGGCTCACCACTGAGCGGAGAGCCCGATGTGGGGCTCAATCCCAGGACCCTGGGACCATGACCTGAGCCAAAGGCAGAGGCTTTAACCCACTGAGCCACCCAGGTGCCCCAAGTTTTACTTTTTGATGGCCTTCACCCATTGTACCCACCCGAGCACCCAGCTCTGGCAATCACCAATCTTGTTCTCTGTATATTGATGAGTTGGGCTTTTTTTTTTTTTAAGATTCCATATGTAAGTGAGATCATATACTTGTTTTTCTGTCTGATTTATTTCATTTAGCGTAAAGCCCTCAAGTTCCAGTCATGTTGTTGCAAATGGCATGATTTCCTTTTTTATGGCTGAATAATATTCCTGTGTGTGTGTGTGTGTGTGTGTGTGTGCATGCACATCACAATTTCTTTATTCATTTATCTGTGGATGGACAGTGAAGTTGTTTCCAAAACAGTTTTCTTTTTAAAAAAGATTTTAAAAGGTTTTATGTTTTAAAAAAGTATTTATTTTAGAGAGAGAGATGGGGGAGGGCAGAGGGAGAGAATCTTCAAGCCGACTCCTCGTTGAGTGCAGAGTCTGATGCAGGGCTTGATTCCATGAGCCATAAGATCAGGACCTGAGCTGAAATCAACAGTTGGATGCTTAACTAACTGAGCAGCCCAGGTGCCCCTTAAAGACTATTTTTTTGGGTGCCTGGGTGGCTCAGATGGTTGAGCATTTGCCTTTGGCTCAGGTCATGATCTCCAGGTCCTGGGATTTGCCCCGCATTGGGCTCTCAGCTCAGCAGGGAGTCTGCTTTTCCCCGTTTGTGCTCTCTCTCTCTCAAATGAATAAATTTTAAAAATCTTTTTAAAAAAAGATTATATATTTTTAAAGTAATCTCTACACCCAACGTGGGGCTCAAACTCACAACCCTGAGATTAACACACTCCACCAACTGAGCTAGCCAGGCACCCCACCAAAACAGTTTTCTTAAGCATTAATCCTATCTTCTCATAGTTCTATGTCTCAAAGTTACTCAAATGAAACAATGCACAATAGGATTATTCTTAACAATTATGAACATTTATTAAGCACCAAGAGTATACTGCAATGGTTGCTATGTAAAAACATAATTAACAGCATAGTGTCATTGCCATCAAGCTTACAATCTAAAATGAAATACAATAATGCTGTAAGCATACCTCAAAATTTCCTTAACTTAGAAATGGCTATTTTGGCAAGTAAATGAGGCAAAATGGCTTATCATTTTAGGTATAACGTTAGTAAGGCTTTGAACATGATCCAAAGAATGTTTTACTTGTACCTTCCAGACATTTCCTCAATTATATTAGGCTTGGTAAGAAAAAGAACACTTAGAAATTGGGTAAGAACAGTAAATTATTTCAAATTGTCTTCTAGGACTTTAAACAGAGAAAGGCTTACTAGCCTGAGTTTTCCACAGCCAGGGAAAACCCCATGAACAATATTATGAACTCAACCAAGCCTGTCTTCTTGTCACTTGCAACTTTTCGACTTCCTCCTTTCCCACAGGTAAGGGCTCCAATGATGCCCCTATCAGGGAAGAAATCTAGATAAAATATCCTAAAGTTGTAGAGGGTTACCAAATTGAACTTTCAGCAAATATGAATTCCTATTTTAAAAGAGGAGTGAGCAGAGACAGCAGTGGGACATCTGGCTACAGAAGAGGCCGGGCTATGAAAGCTGTGTAAACAAAAGCAGCTGAGCTCAGTTCATGCACCTTCAAAATGATTTAAGAATATGGGTAAATGGGGGCGCCTGGGTGGCTTAGTGGGTTAAAGCCTCTGCCTTCAGCTCAGGTCATGATCTCAGGGTCCTGTGATCGAGCCCTGCATCGGGGCTTTCTGCTCAGCAGGGAGCCTGCTTCCCTTCCTCTCTCTCTGCCTGCCTCTCTGAACTACCTGTGATCTTTGTCTGTCAAATAAATAAACAAAACAAAACAAAAATCTTAAAAAAAAAAAAGAATATGGGTAAATGGTTGCTTTTCTGTCCCTTATTTCTGGTGTAGGGGGATGTGACAATTTGGAATCAAGATCCCAAATTGCAAAGCCTGTACTATTTTGCCTATGTTCATAGGATAATATTTAATAAATACTTCCGAAGTTTTCCTTGCTGGTCATGTATTAGCTGACAAAGGCACATTGAAGGGATTTTGATTCTTACTGTCAAATGCAAAGACTCTTTTAAATGTCTGAGTACATACAGTCTTTAACTATATACTGATTTTTTCAATTACCGATAATTCTTTGAACTCTAAAAGAACACTAAAAAGTAACTGGTTATAAGTTACCTGAAAACTGAAATAGAATTTACTCTGTAAAGTGCATGCACAAACTTTTAAAAAAATACATGCATACAAATATTTTAATGGCAGAGTGGTAGCATCCTGAGTTTTTTTTTTGTTTTTTTTAATGGCAAAAAAACATTTCAGCAATTAAAAAAAAAACAGTAATTTCCTCCTTAAAAGTCCATCTTGGGAACTTTCTTTTAAATGGTAACACAGCAGCAGCAACATTTAAAAAATGTTCACAAAATTTGCTTTGCATACAAGTTTTATCGAGAAAGAATGGTCCATAAACTTCAGGATAAACTTTCTAAGAACACTTTCTATAAAGTAGAATAATCCATTACTTTTGACCTAAAATTGACATTTAAACATCCTCCTTCCAATTTAAAAGTGTCATTTTTACCTCCTCCTTATAGTAAATAAAATCCAATCACAACATTTGAAATGAGAAACTGAAACACCTACCAATATCATCCTTTTAACAAGATGACAAAAACTAATTTCAACGTGTTTCCAAAAAAAAGGAGAGAAAAATAGAAAATCAAGTATCACCATAGCTGTGGCAGAGGAATTTGGGTTTACAAATCTCAATCAATGCACTTATTTTTGTTATTGCATGAAACAGCTAGAATTCCTGAAGAATGTATGTGTTTTTCTAAGGCAAGACAAGTTTGATTATGTATAAAGCATAAACATTAGCATGGTTATAAAGGCTGTAAGACCAATACATACACATTCACTTGTTTTAAGTGATACATTCCAAGCTACATAAAATTTAATTTCGGGTCCTATTCTAAGACTACATCTTTGACCTTAAGCTTAGAAGCATAATTGCTGTAATATGTTAAAAAATACTTCATTTTTTCCAATTTGTAAAGTATACTGAATTTTCAAATGCCTAGTATAAATTTTTTTTGCACAAAATTTAAAAAGGCATACTATTAGCTAGCTATAACTACTGGGTTAAGTAATTGTACTACTAAGGAAGAAGTTCACAAGGAGAACAAAATATAAAACTAAGCATAATTATTGCATTTAACAAAAAAAATGAAATCAAGTATTCTAAATGTACTTGTTTTTTGTCTTAGTAATATGTATATTTCATTTTATCGCTACTAGCTATTAGTCTGATAAACATACTCAGATTCTTTAAGATTTGTTTTTCTTGGCTGGTTATTTTTTTTCCTTCTATCCTCCCCAACAGCAGTTGGAATTATTTTTCTTTCAAATACAAAGTAAAATAATGTTTCTATTTTTATCTGAGTCATGTGAAAGCTGATTCCTTACTTTCATTTTTAAAAGCTAAATTAATTTTTTTGGACTTTAATTAAAATCTAACATCTAAACCCTGTGTTTTTTTGCTGTTAAGTACAATCTACATTTTGACAAATTGACAAGGGTTATTAACAAAAGCAAATCTTGATATCATGTGTGTTTTAAATATGATTACACAAGCTTTTTTTCTTTTTTAATGAGAAGAAGGACATGAAGAAAACCATTTGTACAGGTCCTCTTCACTCTCAACTATTTTGAGATATAGCTTTAAATAGTGTGCATCAAGTCAAGTAATGTTGGTAATCTCTTTTCTTTGCATAGAAGAGAACAAACAAATGAAGGAAGTTATTTCCTTCCTAAGGTCTCAGCTAGTTTCTTAAGTCTTTTCTTCAGCTCCAACGGAAATTTCTCATAGCACTTCTTACAGACTGGCTTCATGTCAAACTCCACAAATTTATTCCTATAGACAGTACAATAATAAAAGAAATTAGGAGAAATGTATTTGACAAAGATATATAAATAATGTGATGTAATTTTACTGAAGTAAATAAAGACACTATATGATGACACTGAAATTCATAGCAAAAAACTGTAATTCTAATCTCAACTTCTGTCATTGTGGTAGATGTAAAAAATTGTCCTTATAAATAGATCTTACACATCTATCTGTGTAATACAAAACATACATTATTACATTTTAGTCTGTGCTACGAATATAGGAAATCTAATGTCAATATAATTTAGGTAAGTAAAGTCAATCACACATTATAGTACCATGAGAACACTTCAAAGAACAGTTATTTAAAGCCCAGAGTTGTATTTCTAATTCGAATGACCTCTTTGTTGAAAGCAAATTAATCTTCACTAAAATTTAAATTAGGTAGCTATGAGATTTCGTCTTTCCCAACATAAAATGGTTTGATTTCTACCTCCAGCAATGACAAAAAATCATTTTCAAAGAAATCTTAAGTTGTAATGGGTTATTTTGGTTAGCTGCCTGACAGAAAGGTTGGCAGGGGAGATATGAGAA
>RCUC01117284.1:0-49932 GCA_003697995.1 Taxidea taxus jeffersonii
GCTTTTTAAAAAGAAAGATGAATTCACATAAATACATATTACATGGATATAAGCTGTAAGGGCTATATGCAAATATTGCAACATTTATGAGAGGATAGAAGTGGGGTGAAAGAGGAGGCTTATGTGGAACGGCATGGGAGAAAGAGAGGAACTGATGTGTTCCTGATACAGGTCATGAAAGAGAGATGTGATGCAGAACTGTCACGAGGAGAGATTTCAACTAGAATTTCGCTGGTCATTTCATTCTGCGAATTATCCCTTTGATTACCGAGAAATTAGTCTTACGGGGCAAGTCGAAAGTCACTGCGGGTGTCTCCCCTTTCTGGATCTCCGTGAAAGATTGGTTATTAAGGGAAGGAGGATATGGTGCAAGCAGGGGCTGTGTTAGTTCAGCTCTCCAAACCTTGACTAAGCACTCTCAAGGACTGGAACTTGGAATGATTCAAGTTCTCAGGCACCAGAGAACAAATTACTATAGAACAATCCTTAATTCCAAAGAGCCTTTTTCTAGTAGAGGAAAAATTCCATACCATAGGACTGTCAGTATTAATGCCATATGTAAGGATAGAGTCGCAGTGTTCTATGAAAGCCCTGGAAAGGAACACTAGCCCCACCTGGGCTTCCTGGAGGAGATAGTGTGAGGGGTCTTGTTGGATGAGTGGCAGTTGGATTTGGTAAGGAAGGTGGGAAGAGCCGTATATTCGGAGAAAAAGATGCCGTGATGCTGTATGGAGTGCGGGGTCCCAGGAGCCCCTCAGCAATTCTTGAACAGAGCAGCGAGGGGACTGATGAGCTGAGGTTGGAGAGACTGGAATGGTCATGAGGGCTTTGGATGTCATGCGGAGGAGCTTTGACTTCATTCTCATGGGCAATGAAGAGGGTTAAGAAGGTAAGCACGCTGGTCAGATCTGGGTTTCAGATAAATCACCCTGGCATGGTGGTGTAGCAATGTATTTTAAAAAACTCATCTTTCAGGGCACCTGAGTGGCTCAGTGGGTTAAAGCCTCTGCCTTCAGCTCGGGTCACGATCCCAGAGTCCTGGGATCGAGCCCCGCATCGAGCTCTCTGCTCAGCAGGGAGCCTGCTTCCTCCTCTCTCTCTCTCTCTCTGCCTGCCTCTCTGCCTATTTGTAATCTCTGTCTGTCAAATAAATAAATAAAATCTTAAAAAAAGAAACAACCCCCCCCCAAACCCCCTCATCTTTGGAGTTAGGAAGGCAGGCCGGGAGCTAATCTAGGGGGGTCTACATGAGAAAATGACATAAGGTCTCTACTTCCTTAGGGTTTGCAATAAAGAGGGAAAGAAAGTCTGGGCTTAGATAATACTAGACCTGGTATAGTGGATGTTTTTTTCAAGTCATGAGCTTTTTTATTTTTTTTTAATTTATTATTTATTTATTTATTTATTTTTAAAGATTTTATTTATTTATTTGACAGAGAGATCACAAGTAGGCAGAGAGGCAGGCAGAGAGAGAGGAGGAAGCAGGCTCCCCGCTGAGCAGAGAGCCTGATGCGGGGCTCGATCCCAGGACCCTGAGATCATGACCTGAGCCAAAGGCAGAGGCTTTAACCCACTGAGCCACCCAGGTGCCCTTGAGCTTTTTAAGATTTTATTTATTATTTGAGAGAGAGAGGAAGTGAGCATGAGCTGGGGCTGGGGTTGGGGGGGTGGTTTGGATGCAGAGCGAGAGGGAGAAGCAGACACCCCGCTGAGCAGGGAGCCAGATGCGGGGCTCAGTTCCGGGACCCTCAGATCATGACCTGACCTGGAGGCAGATGCTTAACTGTCATGAGCTTCTCAAAGGAAAGCTCCTGGACAAAGCTTCGGAGGCCCTTGAAATGAGTAAATGAGAAAAAGGAACCACCTAAAGAATCCATATGGCTGTTCTGGGAACTCTTTAGTACCTTTAAATCCAGATATTTAAAAGGGGAGCATATATATATATATGCTCCTCTTTTATTAAATATATATATATATATATATATACAAATAAGCTGTGCACTCCTGGAGGAGAGCATGGCACATGGTAGGTGCTCAATAATATTTATTGAGAAAATGGATGGATGGATGGATGGATGGAAATTTCCTAGTGGTAAGATCTAAACAAATAGTTTCAGCCTGGGTGATATCCTACATGAGAATTGTAGAAAATGCTAAAAAAGAACAACATGGACATTTAAGACTATTTTTGGAAAACAAAAGTTGTCTTTTGTGGACCCTCCAACTCAACAGCCTCTGGTTTGGTGCTGGAAATAAGAGACTGTAGGAGTAGGATGGCCCTGAGGTGGCGGAGTGATGGGATTGGACGCTACCATGTAACAGGGCTAAAGGACCACACAGCCTGCAAGGCATAGTACGTTACCTCTTAGGGTAATGACAGAACCTTAACTGAGCTCCCTGTGCCCATCTCCATGGGGGCTTCATCTCACACTGGGGTCTGGATAGACTGTGCTGGAGATTCCACACTGCTGTGTCATGCTTTGTGCTAGAAGGTTCAGGAGGCATTTCCTTCATATCCCGATGGCCAGAAAAATCATATGGCCCATTCCCCTCACAGGTGCAATTCCCACATGCCAAGAAGAGGAGGTGTGCTGGGCAAGGCTATCTCTAGAAGTCCTTACCAGAAGTACAAATGAAACTTTATTCGAAATGCACTTCTTTTTCCTTTTGTATAAATTATACTCTGTGTTATGGTCTGTACTTTTTACATACCATGGATTCCTGCAACATCAGGACTAAATTTCTTGTGGAATGGGGTTGACACTGGCTCTGGGGTGCTCTGCTTAAAGTGAATATATTTAAGGAAAGCCTTCCTAACCTCCTCCTACTACAACTCACTTTTTATTTTATCTTTTTTTTTTTTAAAGATTTTACTTATTTGAGATAGAAAAAGAGAAAGAGGGAGAGCACAGAGGGAGAGTGAGAGGAAGAAGCAGACTCCCCACTGAACAGAGAGCCTGATGCGGGGCTCGATCCCAGAGCCCGGAGATTATGACCTGAGCTGAGGGCAGATGCTTAACTGACTGAAACACCCAGGTGCCTCCCAAAACACCCTCCATATTTTTCTGTGGCTGATGCCTCTAGCCAGTAAACTTAAAAAATGTTGTTTTATTTCTTAAATTTTAAAATGTTTTGTACTGGAACTTTGATCTAGAATGGCCAGCACGTGGATACAAGATCCAAACAGAAATTCCAGGTTATAGTTGGACCTTAAACTGGAGAAGACGTGTCCTCTCACTCAAGGCCTCTGACCTTCCCTAATCTCTTGATCCTAAAACAAAGAAGACTTTCTGTTACAGACTGTGTTGTCCTTCCCAAATTCTTATGTGGAATTCCCCTCCAATGTGATGGCATTTGGAGATGGCTTTCAGGAGGTCAAGTTAGGTGAGATCACGAGGGCAGGGTCCTCGGGATGGGATTACCATCCCTATTGGAAGAGACAACAAGACAGCTTGATTTCTCTGCCACGTGAGGACACAGTGAGAAGGTCGTTCTCTGCAAGTTAGGAAGGGGACACTCACGAGGAGCAAATCAGCCAGTACCTTGATCTTAGATTTCTCAGACCCAAGAACCGTGAGAAATAAATATCTTTTGTGTAAGCTGTGGTATTTTTTTGTGTGTATGTGGCAGCCCGAGCTGAGAAAGGCACTGTCACACTAGAGGGATTCTGTAATCCCACGCTGCATGTCCATCCTTGGTCATCGCAGGGACCCATGCACTCAGTCCTCAATGTTCTCTGCCCACCACATCCTCTCTGCCACCCACGGTGCCCAAGGACTGTGTTCTCCTTCCACTGGTGGCTTTCCCAGGAGGTGCTGCCACAAGGCTTTCTGTTGGGGAGAGATATCAGGAAGAAGAGAGTGCTAAACTAGAAATTGCTAAATGTCTCCTTGTGACTGGAGGGAAGGGAGAGATAATATAATGAGATACATTAAATTTTGTCCCAACATGATTGCCAAAGTAATAATCTATTCATTATAAAAATCCAAACAACACAGAAGTATAGAACATAAAAAGTAAAATTCCCTTCTTGTCACTTTCTTGTTGATGTTTTGCCCCCCCACTCACCACAGGTCTCCACCATAATGGGGAGACAGTAATATTTCCAGAATGCCTCCAGACTGTATATGTATGTGTGTTCACGTGCACATTCACACGGTAGGTATGTACACAAATAGAAGATTTTTGAAAAACCAGAAGTATTATTCAGCATCTTGCTTTAGTTCATTTAAAACTACATCATGAGAATATGCCTCCATGCTACTGTACGCAGATTCATTCTGTTTTAACAACTGCACAGAATTCTGTACTATCATGTTCGATGATTTATTTAATAACTTCCCTTTTGATGGACAACCTTTGTTTTTCCCCTATTACAAATAATGTCTTAGTGAACACTCTCATTCATATATCTTTGCCTAGTTGTTTGAATATTTGTCTTAGCTCAGGCTGCCAAAGCAAAATACCATGGACTGGGTGGCTTAAACAACACATATTTATTTTGCACAATTGTGGAAGCTGGGAGTCTGAGATCAGAATGTCAACATGGTTGGGTTCTGGTAAGGTCTTTAATCCAGGCTTTCAGGTGGCTGCTTTCTTTTTGTGTCCACAGCTGGAAGAGAGTGAAGGAACTCTGGTCTCTATTTTCTTACAAGGACACTAATCCAGCTTTACGACCTCCTCCAACCCTAATCACCTCCCAAAGACCCTACTCATTGGGGGTTAGGGCTTCAATATATGAATTTTAGGGGAGCTACATTCAGTCTATATTGATATTCATCAGGAATGAAAACATAATGTAATTTTGTAGTATTTCTTTGATTTTTGTACTATTCCAACCTTGGACAATGAATTGGGAAATTTCCCATCTTCTTCTATGTTCTGAAATACTTTAAGTGTATAAAATTTAACAATTCTTTTCAGGTTCCCCAGAACACCCCCAAACTCTTTGGGTCTAGTGAAGTTTTTTAGTGATGGACTTTTGCCACCTTAAGTTATCTTATGTTATTGGACTATATGAAAAACAGTGTTCCCCTCCAAATGCCTTTTTAAAGCCTGTGTGCTATATTGGGTCAATTTCACTTAGACTTGCCCTTGTTGAAATTGGTCAGTCAAGTGTAAGAGCAGAAGAAAAGTTGTCATAGGTTAAAATATCCTTGTTGGTTTATCTCCCTATTTCTGTTAGAGTTCAAGGAATTTTATCTTATTTTTATTTTTAATTAAAAATTAAAAAAAAATGTTTCAGTGTTCCAAGATTCATTGTTTATGCACCACACCCAGTGTTTCATGCAATACACGCCCTCCTTAATACCCACTACCAGGCTCACCCATCCCCCCACCCCTCTCCCCTCCCAAACCCTCAGTTTGTTTCTCAGAGTCCACAGTCTCTCATGGTTCATCTCCCGCTCTGATTTACCCCAATTCGTTTTTCCTTTCCTTCTCCTAATGTCCTCCATGTTATTCCTTATGCTCCACAAGTAAGTAAAACCATATGGTAATTGACTTTTCTCTGCTTGACTTCTTTCTTTTTTTTTTTTAAGAATGTTTTTTTAAAATCTTATTTATTTGTTTGATAGACAGAGAGCACAAGTAGGCAGAGAGGCAGGCAGAGAGAGAGGTGAAGCAGGCTCCCTGCCGAGCAGAAAGCCCGACCTGGGGCTCGATCCCAGGACCCTGGGATCATGACCCGAGCCGAAGGCAGAGGCCCCAACCCACTGAGCCGCCCAGGCGCCCCTGCTTGACTTATTTCACTCAGCATAATCTCCAGTCCTGTCCATGTTGATACGAAAGTTGGGTATTCGTCCTTTCTGATGGCTGCGTAATATTCCATTGCATATATGGACCATATCTTCTTTATTCATTCATCTGTTGAAGGGCATCTTGACTCTTTCCAAAGTTTGCTGATTGGGGCCATTGCTGCTATGAACATTGGAGTACAGATGGCCCTTCTTTTCACTACATCTGTATCTTTGGAGTAAATACCCAGTAGTGCAATTGCAGGGCCATAGGGTAGCTCTATTTTTAATTTTTGGAGGAATCCCCACACTGTTTTCCAAAGTGGCTGTACCAACTTGCATTCTCACCAACAGTGTAAGAGGGTTCCCCTTACTCCACATCCTCTCCAACACTTGTTGTTTACTGTCTTGTTAATTTTGTCCATTCTAACTGGTGTAAGGTGATATCTGAATGTTTGATTTTGATTTTTGTATCTCCCCGATGGCTAATGATGATGAACACTTTTTCATGTGTCTGTTAGTTATTTGTATGTCTTTTTTGGAGAAGTGTCTGTTCATGTCTTCTGCCCATTTTTTTTGACATGATTACCTGTTTTTTTGGGTATTGAGTTTGAGGAGTTCTTTATAGATCTTGGATATTAGGCCTTTATCTGTAGTATCATTTGCAAATATCTTTTTTCATCCTCTGGGTTGCCTCTTTGTTTTGTTGACTGTTTCCTTTGCGTGCAGAAGCTTTTGATCTTGATGAAGTCCCAAAAGTTCATTTTTGCTTTTGTTTCCTTTGGCTTTGGAGACATGTCTTGAAAGAAGTTGTTGTGGCCGATGTCGAAGAGGTTACTGCCTATGTTCTCCTCTAGGATTTTGAAAGATTCCTGTCTCACATTGAGGTCTTTCATCCTTTTTGAGTTTATCTTTGTGTATGGTGTAAGAGAATGGTCAAGTTTCATTCTTCTACACATAGCTGTCCAATTTTTCCAGAACCATCTATTGAAGAGACTGTCTTTTTTCCACTGTATATTATTTCCTGCTTTGTCGAAGATTATTTGACCATAGAGTTGAGGGTCCATATCTAAGCTCTCTACTCTGTTCCACTGGTCTATGTGTCTGTTTTTGTGCCAGTACCATGCTGTCTTGGTGATCACAGCTTTGTAATACAGCTTGAAATCCGGCAACGTGATGCCCCCACCTTTGTTTTTCTTTTTCAACATTTCCTTAGCAATTTGGGGTCTTTTCTGGTTCCATACAAATTTTAGGATTGTTTGTTCCAGCCCTTTGAAATATGCCAGTGGGATTTTGATTGGGATGGCTTTGAAAGTATAGATTGCTCTGAGCAATATAGACATTTTAACAATGTTTATTCTTTTGATCCATGACCATGGAATATTTTTCCAACTTTTTGTGTCTTCAGTTTCTTTCATGAGTGTTCTGTAGTTCCTCGAGTACAGATCTTTTGCCTCTTTGGTTAGGCTTATTCCAAGGTATCTTATGGTTCTTGGTTCTATAGTAAATGGAATCAATTTTCTAATATAACTTTTTATAGTTTCATTGTTAGTGTATAAGAAAGCAACTGATTTCTATGCATTGGTTTTGTATCTTGCCACATTACTGAATTGTTGTATGAGCTCTCGTAATTTAGGGGTAGAGTCTTTTGGGTTTTCCATATAAAGTATCATGTCATCTGTGAAGAGAGAGAGTTTGGCTTCTTTGTCAGTTTGAATACCTTTTATTTCTTTTTGTTGTCTGATTGCTGTTGCTAGGTCTTCTAGTACTATGTTGAACAGCAGTGATGAGAGTGGGCATCCTTGTCATGTTCCTGATCTCAAAGGGAAGGCTGTCAGCTTTTCCTCATTGAGGATGATATTCATTGTGGGTTTTTCATAGATTGATTTTATGAAGTTGAGGAATGCTCCCTCTATTCCTATACTTTGAAGAGGTTTTGTATATATATATATAAATGGCAGACAACTCTATGTTTTTTTTTTTCAAAGATTTTATTTATTTATTTGACAGACAAAGATCACAAGCAGGCAGAGAGGCAGGCAGAGAGAAGGGGGAAGCAGGCTCCCCGCTGAGCAGAGAGCCCAATGTGGGGCTCAATCCCAGGACCCTGAGATCATGACCTGAGCTGAAGGCGAGGCTTTAACCCACTGAGCCACCCAGGTGCCCCTGAAGAGTTTTAATCAGGAAAGGATGCTGTATTTTGTCAAATGCTTTTTCTGCATCAATTGAGAGGACCATGTGGTTCTTCTCTCTTCTTTTTCTGACTTGTGCTAGCACATTGGTTGATTTGCCAATATTGAGCCACCCTTGCATCCCAGGGGTAAATTGCAACTGGTCATGGTGGATAATCTTTTTCATGTACTGTTGGATCCTATTAGCTAGGATCTTGTTGAGAATCTTAGCATCCATAGTCATCAGGGATATTTGTCTGAAATTCTCCTTTTTTGGTGGGGTCTTTGCCTGGTTTGGGGATCAGGGTAGTGCTGGCTTCATAAAAAAGAATCTGGAAGTTTTCATTCTGTTTCTATTTTTTGAAACAGCTTCCAGAGAATAGGTATTATTTCTTCTTTGAATGTCTGGTAGAATTCCCCAGGGTGTCTGTCAAGTCCTGGGTTTTTGATCACTGCTTCAATCTTGTTACTAGATATTGGTCTATTCAGGTTGTCAGTTTCTTCCTGTTTCAGTTTTGGAAGTTTATAGGTTTCCAGGAATGCATCAATTTCTTCTGTGTTGTTCAACTTATTGGCATATAACTCTTGATAATAATTTCTGATTATTTCTTTTTTTTTTAAAGATTTTATTTATTTATGTCAGAGAGAGAGAGAGAGAGAAAGAGTGAGCACAGGCAGGCAGAGTGGCAGGGAGAGGCAGAGGGAGAAGCAGGTTCCCTGCCGAGCAAGGAGCCGGATGTGGGACTCTGTCGCAGGACACTGGGATCATGGCCTGAGTCGAAGGCAGCTGCTTAACCAAACCAGGCATCCCCTGATGATTATTTCTATTTCCTTGCTGTTGGTCGTGATCTCTCCCCTTTCTTTCATAGTTTTATTAATTTGGGTCCTCTCTTCTTTAGGATAACTTTGGCCAGTGGTTTATCAGTCTTACTAATTCTTTCAAAGAACCAGCTTCTAGTTTCATTGATGTGTTCTACTGTATCTCTAGTTTCTAATTCATTGATCTCTGTGCTGATCTCAATTATTTCTCTTCTTGTGATTGGGTTGGCTTAGTTTGTTGTTGATTTTCCAGTTCTTTAAGGTGTAAAGAGAGTTGGTATATTTGGGATTTTTCAACTTTTTTGAGTGAGGCTTGGATGGCTATGTATTTCCCCCTTAGGACTGCAAGTTCGAGGGATTTTAAATTACACAATAAAAAAGGATAAAAGAAGAGGGTCTGGAGAAGTAGAAAAGGGAAAAGAAGCAAACTCTTTAGAAATATTAACAATCTGTAAGGAGTGGCCCCCAAGTTCTCTCTGGAGTAGAAGGGAAGATGGCTATTCCTTCTCCAACCTTCCTCTCCACCTAGATAGAGCATCACTAGATTTTTTAAGATCACTGCTTCAAGAAAGGAAGGGACTATGCACTTTAGGATACTGAATTGGCCTTTAGGCTCCTAGAAACTCTGGGCCTCCCATTTTCTATTAAATTGTCAGGTCCCATTTGCTTGAGCAGTACCATCTTCAGTCTCAGGTGTTGGGGACCCTGGCTTGTAGAGCTCTCCAATCTCCTCAGTCTTTTCCCACACCCCCACCCAATTGATGGACTGTACTCTTTCCCAGGCAGGAAGCACCCACTTGGAGGCTGTCCTCCCCTTCCTGCACATACTCAGGTACCAGGATTCTAGGGACTTCGTGCCCAAGTGACCTTGGACTGGAGGTTTGTTCATCATCTTCACCTGTGTAGACCTCCATGCTAAAAAGTGGGCCCGGAGTGGCCTACATGGTGCAGGATTGAGCCCTGGGGGAGAACAGAGTGGTGGGCATGCCAGGTCCTCCTGTAGTCTTGCTCCAGACTACATATGTGACAGATTGAGGATGAAGAATGCTCTTTGCTTGGGCTTGGTTTCAAGAATTGGGTAAAGGATGGGACACCCAGGTATCTCAGTCAGTTAAGCATCTGCCTTCAGCTTGGGTCATGATCCCGGGGTCCTGGGATCGAGACCTGAATTAGGCTCCCTGCTCAGCTGGGAAGTCTGCTTCTCCCTCTGCTGCTCACTCTGCTTGTGCCCTTTTAGTCATGGGCGCTCTCTCAAATAAATAAATAAAATCTTAAAAAAAAAAAAAAAGAAAGAATGAGTTAAAGGATGTATCTTTGTTTCTTGTAGACCCTAGAATCCAGTTTTTCTAGCTCGGTGTCCAAGGCAGGGAGAAGGGGATTCAAGGCAGAACTTGTAGAAGCATGTCGGAGTATAGATGTGGTTGTCCTCCCCATGATCTGTATCTCTCAGGGCTCTCAGTGTGACTGATGGGGAGCAGAGGGGAAGGCTGCTTCAAAGTACTCATTTAGAAACCACAAATGTGTGCCCATGGGATCTTTGCCATATTTTGTTTACAATTTTTGAAACTAGGGCGGAGATCAGATGTGATCTTAGGGCTTTTCTACTCAAGTTTTAAAATGTCCTTTCTGGATGTGGAGGCCGGACAGTTATAATTACTTTCCCGAGATTACTGGCCCGGAGTAAAATCTCTTCAGGCTGAAACTCCATCTGCCTTGAGCTTCAGCTGGAATTATGGGGAGTGGGATAGTGGGGGTGGGGGGATGGAGACAGCGGTGCTAGTGAGTTTGCCCTGAGGTAAGGGTGCTCCTCTGGGATGGCCATGGCCTTCCCTTGGTGGGTGATGCTTTAGGCTCGAGGCAGCCAATGCCCCGTAATACTCCATGCCTGCCTCGTTTGCTGACACTTGGCTTTTTCTACATGCGGCAAAACCCCCTAATCGAAGGCTTGGAGCTCTAAGAGACTTATTCCTTCCCAAGGCACCTGACGACGCCAGGGTGTGGCGGTTCAGGCCAGGAAGCCGGCGAAGCCTGGGGCTCCCACGGGGAATCTGGGAAGCTCCCAACTGGCTTACTGATTAGCCCGGAGTCCTGCTTCTGCATGGGTTACGATGTACTCCCAGCCCTCTGTCTGTATGTAGGCGACTGATGATCTTTAGAATAAACAACGTAAAAACAAGGCTGTAAATTCCCTGGAGATGATGAGTGTGGACACTGAGTAGCAGGGGCGGCTGTGAACCGGCAGAGGCTGACTTCCTGCTCTCAGTCCTCTTGTGCAACAGAAACAAGGTGGAGCATTGTGTGGTGAGCAGCTGGTCCCTCAAAAGTAGTTGGGAGTGGGGGGTAAGCTTTATTCTCTGGAGTCAGAGCACGAAAAGTCAAAGAAACCTAAAGCCTTGTGGACTCTTCCAGGCCATTCTAGGTGCTAGCTCCACTCTCTAAAGCCAGCTTAAAACGTGCACGCCCACGGCTTCCTGCCTGTGCACTCCCACTGCCCAGCTGCTCTGCTGGGTCCCAGTTTCCGGAAGCTGACCTCTCCTCCTCGGCGGTGTCACCTGCTTCATCACCTGTGTGCGTTTCCTCCCTTGCTAGGATGGGTTTAGAGCTCCTGACTCTGACTCTGGTTTGTACTGATAAGAGGATGACTTATTCACTAACCCATTCAAGTACTTCACTGGAGAACCCGGTTTTTACAGGGCTTTTACTTCAACCTGCACAGAACAATCCCCTCTGGGGCTGGCGGTTACCTTCCTGGCTTAGGCGAAGCCTAGGCTACCGGCATTCCCAACACAGGAAGGCCTCATGGAGTGGGCAGGTCCCCAGCTTGGAAGGGCAGGTGGTGGGAGGTGTGAGCCGCGGAGCCCAGCACCTCTCACACGGGGGTGTGCTTCTTTGTTCCTCAGGTGCCAGAGTCTGCTTCTCCCTCTGCCTCTCCCCCCACTCATTCTCTCACTTTCTCGTTCTCTCTCTTTCAAATAAAAAAGAAATAAAATCTTAAAAAAAAAAAAGTGACCAGGCCATTTGGGTGTAGACATGACAGTGGGAAAGGCTGGAGGGGTGCAAGGAGGATATGGGAACTCTGTACTTTCTGCTCAATTGTTCAGTTTTTGAAGTGAAAATTGCTCTAAAAATAAAGTTTATTAATTAATTTTAAAAAGTTATCAAGAAGAACATCTACAGTAGATCAGATATGATTATCAACTGTTGTCAATGCTGGATTGTTAACAAAGGATACAATATTATTATTTATAAGGTAGTCATAAGTAAAGAGCAATGAATAATATACATCTAATTTTTTATATACAGTCAACATGTTCTGATCAACAGTGTAAACCACAGAAAAGAGAATCCTGCTTTTCATCTGTACAAATATTGCTTTCATCACAGCAAAACTTTACAATGTTAAGACGTACCATACATAGAAGCTATCAAGCTCTTTATTGCTCATTTCAAAAATGAAATTACTGCTGTCTGTTGTTAGCCTGTTTACATGGTCACCTCTGATTATCAGCCATCAGATTTGAAGGATCTCTTCACTTCCAAAAGATGGTTTTATATACTGCAAGCCAAATTTTATATACTGTAGCCAAATCAGGTCAAAAGGGTTGAAGAAATAATAAATCCACCTAAAATAAACGTATTTAGGCTTTTCCTTGCAGTTTCATCTGCTAGGTGATAGGGTGGGGATTCATAGCACTTCTGTGGGCAAATCCGACAGGACAGACCTGAGACCTCAGAGGGCACACCGTGATTGTACAGTTAAACATGGAAGAGAAAACAGTACGAATCGCTTCAGGTATTTTCCCAGATACAATTTATGAGGAAAATAGAAAAGTGTTTCTTAAAGCAAGAATCCTTTTCTTGGACTCCTGTTTTTATAAAAGCCATCCTACTGCTTATGCAATCATTCTAATGTCTCCCCTTTGTAATGTAACTGATGTGTCAGGGTCTTCTCTGGCTCTGGGAGAGAAAGGTCACCAGGTGACCATGTCTCCCCTCCTGGGAGCCAACCCCAGGTACCCGCACCAGCAGAATTTGCTGCAAGCCCAGGCACCCTAGGCTGGTGGTTCTCGGCCGTGGCTGTACACGAGAATGACCTCTAGGGGCTTTCCAGAGCATGAATGCCTGAATTTCATCCATAAGGATTTGTATTTAATTAGTCAGAGGTTCAGCAGGGCCTCACTGGTTTCAGAAGCTCCCTGAGGGATTTCACTGCGCAGCCAGGGCCGAGAACACCCTTTCTGGGCTGGGGCGGCGGGTTGGGGCGGGGGCAGGGGGGCAGTGCGTCATTCTCGGGCCTGGGAAATGTGGGCTTCATCAACATACTGAGTTACCAAGTTATCAAAACATGCTGACCGTGATTAGGGTTCTGCAGATATTTCTAGTCTATTGGCAAATGCATAGCAACTGCAAATATAAAAATAGTTTCTATCAAAGTCAGATTAGTAGATATAAGCCAGCAAAGTGCTATATTATTGCTTTTCTTTACACTAACAGGATCTGTGTTCACAGTAAGACATTCTTTCCCTCCAGCACGGCTGCCGACTTGACAGAACCCGCATCAGAGCAAGACTGAGCCACGTGTGCTTTTTACCTTCTCTCGTTTCACAAATATAAAAAGTGCTCTTCTCTTCTTTATTAGGACCATGACCCAGCTTGGCTCTGCGATGAGATTGTGCCCTTTTTGTAAGACAGACTTCCCCTGCTTGGATTAAATCCCTTTAAACAAAGATTTCAGTTTCGAATTTTGATTCTATTTGTCTTTCTAACCTTTCAAAGAAAAATGAGTTTTCCTAAAAACATACAAAGTTCAGTGCTACACGAGAGGATAATCATCCTCAAAAAAGTTACAAAAATAGATTACCTTTAAAAAATCCTATCTGAACGCGTCTTTCATAGTATAAAAAGGTATGCCCGATGGGACAGGAGTGGCTGGTGATGAGGGCAAGGATTTATTTTGGGTAAGGTTTTACAGCCCTAGGCAAGGACATATAAACAGATCATTATGTTGTAATAAAAACGTATACTTATCAAAAGAAAGAAATACAAAGTAGACGTTAAGGGCAATTTCACCAGCTGTCACTTCCTGCAAGCCCCTCATTCATTGCAGCGGAGACGGACTTTTCTAACTTCTTAGGAAATCCACACTGTTTCAGGGCCCTATCAAGGCTCAGGTCTGGGTATTTGCCACTTACAGGATAAGCTGCTGGGGACAAAGAATTAGAGGCTTTGGAGTCAGTAGTAGCCAAGTCTCAGGAATACTAAGAACCGTGCATTGTTCCATCCACGCCTCCTCCTCTGGGAACCTTTACCTGACCCAGACTCTTCTGTCCTCCCCCACTGCCCCCCCCCCCGCCCCGGCCGCTCAGATGCCTGCAGGTCACCTCAGAGATTCGGGTTTCAGCTCTGCTTGCCCACTAGGATCACACGGGGAGCCCCTGCGTCTGACTGTACTGGTCTGTGGGGACTTGGCTCCCTGCTTTTCAAAAAAATTTTGATTATGTTAGTCACCATAAAATGCATCATTAGTTTTTGATGCAGTGTTCCAAGATTCATTGTTTCCATCAGCCTCTTTTTAAGGTTGGCCGAGAGGACGAGAACTGTAAGTCGCCATAACCCAACAGCTTCACCTCTGCTTGAGGAACCCGAGACCTGGTGACTGTCACAGGTGAGTGAGATGCCATCAGCTGAGGGACAGGTCTCCACCCACCCACTGGCCTTTCCTTTCCACCAGTGGGTCCCCAAACTTTGGTGCTCATCACAATAACCTGCGGGAGTTCTGAAAGGCCCCTGGGCCCAGGCTGCACCTGAGGCAAACCAAATCAGAATCTTTGAGGTTGGACCCGGGAGATCCTGGAGAGCAGCCAAGCTGGAGAACCAGTTCATTTATGTCTGCAGTTGGGGGTTGGGGGGCTAAAGCCCCAAATTAAGAACTTTCAATAAATATTTAAGACTTGTCATCAACTGGAATGCAAAACGATGTCCCCACAGTGCTCCTCGTTACAATAAAATCAGCGACAACTGGGACTCAGCACATCTAGAAGTTGGATGATTCATTTTTTTTACTTCGTGAGGTGACAGAAGTGTTACTTATAGGGTATGAGTGCGGGGACTCCTGAGTTTATAGGAGAGGTGTCAGGATGCTGGCCCACTGTCAGTGTTGCCTGAACTGTTTCCAAAGGCCAGCTCTCAGGTGGGGCCATGGGCTGAGGAAGGAATGGGCTCTCTGTAGGGTCTTAGGACCTGGGCTCAACAAGGAGGGACGGAAGAGATGCAGTGTAAACGAACTCTGGCCAAGCAGGGCCATGAGGTGGAAACACCAGGGCTCTGGGGGGCCCCACCTCCTTGTCCACCCATAGTGGGTGGGGGTTCCTGACTGGCGGGCTCTGCTGTCTCGGGCTCTGAGGCATCTCCAAGGCCCCCCTGCACAGCCATGGGGAGGATATCGTGGGAAACAGTTTTCAAATTGAGGATTTAGCACCTAGATTTTATGCAAGAAAACTGAAATACAAAGGAGAAAAAGCTTGAATAGTTTTTGCTGTTTTATTATGTTATAGTAAAATATTGCAAATTACAAAAATACTAGGATTTAGCTGCTACAGTTGGACTGACATACAGTTGCTCTCCCTCACCAATCACTTGCTTCTTAATGAAAAAGTGGTAATAAAATGTGCATCAGTCTGTTTCCTGGGGCCAAATAAGATTCTGGCTAAAATATTTATGTTCTGAGGCGAATAAGTAACAAAAGTGATTTACTGACAATGGCATAAAATTCGAGAGTCTTAGAAATGTTTAATCTTTTCAAGAATCATTTTCAGATCCCCAGGGAGGACCCCCCCCATGCGGGGTCCTGGGGGAATGCCACAAGCTAGTCCCCAGGCTTAAAGGGACAGCTTGTTAAGATGCACGAAGGTGGCCTTTCTCCCACTTTTTTAGCAGTTTCTCTGGCAGATGCTTTCTTGGTCAAGGTTTCATCTGTCGGGACTGCACTTCCATTTCCCTCGTGGCTAAGACCCTAGTCATGCTTTGGCCCAACTCTACCCCTCCCTCCCTGACGAGGCTTCCAGGTCCTTCCCAAGGCAGGATCCACTGGTTCCTGCCCTGTGCTGAGTGTGCTTGGCTGACCCGTCTTGCCGACCCTCTGTCGTACTGTGTTAAGGTTTGTGTTTATGAGTCAAGTCAATCCCCTTTGCTAAACTGTGAATTTCTTGGAATCAGGGATTATGTTTTATTTATTGTTAGGTCTTCAGAGTCTGTGCTGGGTTGGCAGAGGTGTTTAAGAGTATATGAAAACATAGTGGAATTGAACTGAATAGAGTTTACATTTCCATCGGGACAAAGTCAATATATTGGTAACAAAACTGTGGGGCCCTGATCCGAGAGTCAATAAATACTTTAACAGCAAAAGGGAAATCTTATACACGTGTGGGGCTGAACACATCCATAGGTCAGAAATACGGTCTGAAACATCTTTTCCTTGAAAGACTAAGAGGCTTTAACACCTGTGTACAAAGGACTGCCATGAACCGGTCAGGCTCCCAAGGACACGGGAGGTAGAAAAGCACTCAGGGTCCTAAATTAGCTGGATCCTCCAATGTTAGGGAAACTTTTAGGAGGGAATTTGTTTTCTTTCAAAAAACAATCTGTAGATGTTAAGGCATTGTCGTGGATTTCAAGCTCTGATTTAATATTTACCGCTTTAATTCCCCGATGCATAGTGTTAACTTTACTTCCCCCTGTGAAATGAGCCCCCAGGGCCGAGGACTGTCAGTTCCTGCTTGGTGGCCCCAGAGCCTGGATCCCTTCATTTTGGGGGCTTGGGGACAGCCTACCAGAGAGGTAGGGGGAAAAGTACCCTTTGAGTAAAAAACTTCTATAGTAAAATAAAAAGGAAATTGTCTCCCATATGCAGCCTAATTTGGTAGTAGGGGGGCGGGGTGGGAGGCTCAATGAGTTTGAGGAGTAGCGTCTCATTTCTGCAGTGTCTTGACAGATGCCCATTCATTCCCCAACCCCCAGAGGACTTGATGTATTTCCTCTGAGACTCAAACTTGGGAGCCACGTTCTCGTGTGAACATTTGCATTATTGTTCCTTCGTTCCTTCAAACCAGGCTGCTGGTTTGAACGCTGATCAAATGCGAGCTGGTCCAGGTTAGAGTGTGATGTACCGTCTCCTCTCACCAACAGGGAACTCCTACCGAGCTTCCCAACAGTGGAATGGAAAAGAAACAAGTAAGTCCAATACTTGTAGCTAGAAAACACTGGTCAACCAATGGAGAGTAAGTACCATGAAGACATTTATATAAAAAGAAGTCTGAGGAAGAATTCTACCCCTTCTGTTTCTTTTGCGCTCGGGAAGGGTTCAAAGTGGCTTATCCTCTTGAACGTGCTATGATTTGCTACAGTACCAATCAGTCCTGCTTAGGACACAGAGTACTTCTAGTTTTTTTGTTTTTTAATTGTCTTGCAGTGGAAGAATCTTGAAGCTAGAGTCAGTGGAACTGAATGTTAGCTAGAAAGCTCTGACCCTTGCTTCTTGGTCACAGTTGGGCCTGGATCAACTCAGTGCAGCAAGTACTATGAGCAAGCTTCTTCCTCATTGGAAAAGCCCAGGAGACATAAAATCAATAATGACAATTAAAACCCCCCAGGGTCCCCAAGCAATAAAACTCCTTATGCAGATTTTTTTTTTCTTTTTCTTTCTTTCTTTTTTTTTTTTTTAATCAAATATACCTCACCGAAAGGCGAACTTCTGCCCAAAGAGAATATTCTTGCCTGATGCCTTTTTGTGGCCGTCTCACAGTTGGAAGACAAAGGAACTTCCCAGCAACTTCCCAGAGTGCATCTGAGGAGGGGGCACTTCCTGGGTGAAAGATGGGTCCGTAGGAGCAAATATGGCCAAACCAGTCCACGGGCCCAGAAGTCAACGAGGGCGTGACTATCAGCACTAGAGTAGCTGCCGTGGCTTGGTCCCAGGGCGGGTGACACATCCGAGACTCTCATGGCCAATGCTATCCTCTGTGGTCATGCTCCAATAAACTCACTGCTCGGCGGGGCTACCCGCAGGTAGTCTGCATTTTCGGCTGCAGGGCCCTTAAAAACGCCGTTGGACTTGGCTTCCTTGGGAAAGAAGTGCTGCTGGTAGTCGGGGTTGTCCAGGCTGATTTGGTGGTTGTCCTTCTGGGCCCAGAGGCTGGGGCCACCGAGTGCACTGGTGATGCAGGGAGGGACGGTGTTGAGATACTCAGGGTTGTCCACAGCGTGGCTGTGGGGATTTTGGTAGTGAGCGTCTCTGCCAGGAGCTGGGTTTAGAGGCTGATTGTGATAGACAGGGTTCTGCACGGAACCCGCCGGCCTTTTGGGGACGGACTGGTTTATGTATTCTGAAATGGAAAAGAAATCACAGGTGAAGCAATCGGCCAAGCATCAGCCCAAGTGGACCCCACGGCACATCGGAACCCTGTCGGTTTTCTCCCACAAGACAACGGAGCATCGGGCGTCTGGCAAGACGACGAGCTCGCTGGTGCTGCAAGGGAAACCGTGTCCTTGTCTCTAATTCTCAAAGTAATGGGCACATTGATCTCTTGCCAATTTAAAGTTCTCAGGATAGCCTGCCTTGAGATGCATGTGTGTACACGGGAACGTCAGGGATAAAGCTGAGATTAGGCACATACATGTGTCACAGGCCAAGAACGGAATCAGGATCAGATGTGTCACACGCACATGTATACACACACTCCTCCACACATGCTCACATACTCACGGATACACAATCACACCCACACACTCCTGCTCTCTCTCTCTTACACACGCGCGCGCGTGCACACACACACACTCACACACACACACACACGTCTTTGGCATTTGCTTCAAATTCTAGAAAATCTGCGAACTGGTCCTAAAACCACACCTCCCAGCCGGACATGACTTGAGTCCAACACAAAGACCTGCACATGTGCTCAGTCATTTTGTGTTTCTCTGCCTCTTCCTCCCCACAGGTGTCTGCAAACTTGCCACAGTTTCCACTTCTGGACCGGCCTGAAGGAAGCAAGCAGCCTGGGCACAGGGGATGGAGGGGGCTGAGGCGGGTGACCTTCCGTGTCCAGGGTAAGCCACTCACCTGGTGCTGGGAGGAAAGTGTCATCTATGTTGTCCTCAGTCAAGGTGCCAGTTGGGTCTGAGCTGTACCGCTGCAGGAAGCTATCTTCTTTGAGGGGACAGCTCTGAGGGGAGGAAATAAGGCAAGGTCACTCCAGTCAGTGTTGTTCCACGTGTATAAAAAATCACCTGAGCTTCTGTTAAACTGCAGATTCTGATTCAGTGTGGCCCAAGAAAGTGCCTGACAGTCTGCATTTCTGACTAGCCCCCAGGGGACGCCCATGCCGGGGGCCCACAGACCACAGGCCAAGTGGCAAGGACCTGGTCAGTGCCATGTAGCAGGGTTTCTGGCAAAGACAGAAATGTTCTATAATCTGTGCCCTTCAAGACGGTCACCGATTTAAACTGAAGTAGATGCAGGGGGCCGGTGGCTTCTATACTGGGAAGTGTCAGTCTAGATCAAGGTTTTGTGCCAAGCATCAGCACTACCTAGAAGGCTGGCTCTGACATGGACGGGGGCTGGTTCTGCCCCTCACATTCCTCTGACTTCAGCAGGTCTGGATGGGAGGCTCCCCAGTTCGCACTTGGAATAAACCGCCAGGAGGTGCTGCTGGAGGTCCACGAACCCCATTTTGAACAGCACTGGCCTAAGTGAGAGCTGCCTGCTGGCCTTAGGGCAGGGGCTCAGGGCAACCACACAGGAGAAGGAAGGAAGGAAACACAGGAAGGAAAACCAAGATTCACTGGGAGTAGGATGGGCATTCTCTCTGTGCAGTAGAGCCGTGACACAGAGCTGTTACTTAATTCGGGTTTATGAGGTGTTCCTACGTACCCCATTTCTGTCAATGCAAGCCACGGTGGAGTTGTTGCTGGTGGCACTCTGGAAAAGAACCGAAGATGCTGAGGGTCCACATGCGGAGTCTCACCCACGCCCACCCAACACAGGACCTGGGGTCTTACCAGGTGGGTGTCACTATGGGGGCTTAACTTCGTCCTGACCCATTAGCTTTAGAAAAACTAGGTTTAGTTTGGACTTAATTCTGGTCCCTAGTAGATCTGAAAAGATTATGGCCCAGTTACTGCAAGGCCATAAAAGAACTAATACACCTGATTGATTCATTCTGAGTCTGGCCTGATCATTTGCTTAAAACGGACTTATTCCTCTCCGGGTGAGTTCCGCTGGGTAGGTACCATTTTCTCTAGTTCATTCAACCCAGCAGACACAGTGCTTGGGAAGGGGGGACATTTCGTACCAGAGAGCTGAGGAGGGGGGTCCGGGAAGTGGAGGGGCTGTGGAAGAAGCCCTGCTGGGGGATGAGGTACTCATCGGCGTCAACCACGTCCTCCATGTCCTCTTCGTCCATCAGGGCACGGTAAAAATTGGAGTCTGTAGGGCTCGGCAAATGCATTCTCTCATCTCCCTGGTGCAGAACATTTTGAGACTATCAGTAGGGCCCAGAGAGGGCCAGTCCACTGTTTGGGCAGATGCCCCTTCGTTGGGCACTTGGTTTGTAATAACATCAGATTCTCTGCAGAGTGGCAGCTTCCTCCCCGCCCCCACCTGACATGAAAATATTAAAAAACTCTCCAATGTTTAAAAGCCCCTAAATGAAACAGAAACAGCTTAAGAGGAAAGGGATGGAGAATTTATGGAGGGTGAACTTTGCTGTTAGGTGCTGCGCTCTTACAGTTTATAGTAAGAAATCTGTCGGAATTCCCAGCAAAGACCTCTTAAACCCTTGGAATCTCCTAAGGGAGGAGAGTGGCAAAGGTGTCTTTGTTATGCTAACCAGGGGCTTTAGGCCCATAGCTAAGGATGGGGGGTTGGGGGGGCCAACCCAGAGAGGAGCAGATTGGACCTCTCAGCCAGCCACACCCACTGATGTCCCAGAACAGGGGAGGGGCTGGAGGCGGATTCAATCACCATTCAATCAGAAATGCCCATTTAACCAAGACGCTGTAAAACCCCACAGGGACTGGGTTCAGAGAGCTTCTAGTTGGTGAACACATGGAGATTTGGGGAGAGCCACCCAGCTGAAGTAAGGGAGTTGCTTGCTGGGAGGTGCACGGAGACCCCCTTTTTCCCATCCCCCACCGCCAACACTGGCACCGGAATTGCTAGGCAGAATCTTCAGGGACTATGCAAATTATTTTGCATACATGACCTCACTGACCTGATTCAAAGAGCCATGTGAGTTTGGTTTTGTTAACCTAAAGCTTAAGTGGAGACTCAGCGACTGGAAGGGCAGATTTGCTACCACGAAGGGCCTGCTTCTCCATCAGACGGAGCTGAGGCTCTGGCTGACCGGAACATGACGATGACACATAGCACCGAGCATGTCTGGATGCTAGGGTTCAAATGGGAATGGCAAATGGGGTCCGGGGGCACCATGAAGGAACGCCACTCCGTTTAGTGGGGCCCGTGCCTAGCTTTCAGGATGGGACCTGGGAGACAAGGAAATGGAATGGGCACGCAGTGGAACACAGTGATATTGGACACTCATCAGAAGGACTCCTTCCGGTGCAAGTTCAGAGGCTATGATCTGGTACCTGGATGACAAGGTAGCGCTGGGGGTCTCGGGCCATTTTGGAGAATTCAATGATCAGTTCACGGAATTTGGGGCGACTGTCTGCATCTATCATCCAGCCTGGGGAAGGAATGAGGAAAACAGCACAATTAGACCCTGAAAGAAATGTTAAAGACGGCATTGCTTCCAGAAGGCATTTATGGTGAGAGCCTTTTTGCAAGTAAGGGATGCAGAAACCAAAATCTTTGTGATGGGCTTTTCAGTCCCAGCATCCTAGCGCTGATCCCAGTTTAAAGACCATGATGACACAAAATACTTGAATCAGAACGACAGCAACATCGTCTAACTTTCAGTGCCTACTCTTCCTGGGGCTGGAGTTCTGGAATTATCTCCGTAAGTGTTCCGGCAGCCTCGCATGCATCGCTATTTGTGGACTGCTAAGACTGCAGGGAACCCGGCGTCCGGGCTCTCCGTCCCAGCCCTCACGGGGCATCCACTTTCATCTAGATTCACTTAGCCATCTTGCAAGCTGGAAACTAGCTTTCCAGCTTGCAAGAACTGGACTAAATTTAGGGAAAGTTAGGGACTTTCTTTAAGAGCCTCGGGGTTTGGGAACTCCACACCCTGATGCTTTCGTTGTCTTATGTCTTCAGTAACAGAGCATGCAAGTGAGGGGGGCTCGAAGTGCCTTCCCTAGGATCAAAGTCTGGATTAAACAAGCTGGAGAACAGCGATCAGCTGGCAATCCTTGTCTCCCTTGAGGGGTCACATTTATTTTTTATTGGCAGGATGTCAAGTTATTTTAGGACAGACTGCTATGTGACCTCAGACGAACCATGTGACCCCTCTGGATCCCAGCTTCCTCAGTTCACAGCAAGGAAGTTAAAAGTAGGTTAACTCTATGGTCAGAAGTTCGGGAGGCATTAGTATTTACATGGACTTGGCCCCGTCCTATTCCCTGTGCTACCTTCTCCTGTAAGTGCCCGTGACACGTGGAATGTCATCTTCAGAGCCTGCTGAACTTGTCCTTCTGGTGGAACAAGAGCACTGACAAGTTACACACTCTTATTTGGATTAAAATGTTTACTTGCTACGCTGCAAGAGACCTCACGTAGATCTATTATTTGCAATGCTTAAGTCAAGGCAGAAATGTCGATTCCACCAGCCTCGCATGCTTCTCATTGTTAGGTGTTTAAAAACATTTGGTCTCTCCGGTAACAGGCTTCAAAATGTGCAGTGCTGTTTTCATTGAGCAACTCAGAGAATAGAATATTTTGGTGAAATGGTTTCTGGGGGAATTTGGTTTTATTTATTTGCTTGCAAACACGGGCACATGCCAAGGCACTGTGCTCCATGGGTCAAGCAAAGGCTTCCTGAAGAATGCTGGGGGAAGAGTCTTTACAGACATTTCTGGGTTTCAGTGCCTGCTGTGGAGAACGGGACAAGGTTTCTTCAGGGAATCAAAGGTCTCAGTCTTTTGGCTAAGGGAGGCTACACCTTTACAGGCACCATAAGGCACTCTGAGTGCTAACATCCAGGTATGCTAGCGTGGATGGCCACAGCAGTCACTCACACTTGACCATGATCATGTAGACATCGATGGTGCATATGGGTGGCTGCGGGAGGCGCTCTCCTTTCTCTAGGATGGTGGAGATCTCACTGGCGGGGATTCCGTCATAAGGCTTGGACCCGAAAGTCATCAACTCCCAAACGGTGACGCCTGAGAGGATAAAACAGTTGCTTTATGAGTTGGTAATAATCATGACACCTTGTCTTTAGTCATCATTAAAAAGTTTCTAATCTTTAAAAACCTATGTTTCTGTGGCTTTGAGCAATTTGCTCGACTGCCAAAAGCCTCGGTACACCTTTCTGTAAAGTGGGATAATAATGATATCTGTCTCACGGGATGGATCAAAGAAGAAAAAGCAACTGAAAAGTTCAGACAATGCCTGCCAGATAGTAAGTGGCCGATAAATGTTAAAACTTGAGTAATAGCAACAATGATAAGCCAACCACTATGACACAAGGAGCAGGAGTTACACACTCAGATATCTGCCCTAAGCTACTTGTATCTATGGAAGATGGAGACCGCAGACAAGGTTGTACACTGCACATTTTTAAAATAATAATAAAAACTGGGAACCAGAAACCCTATGTTCTTTTAAAAAAACATCAAAACCCCATACTTTTGTTTAAAAATCAATAAAATCAATCATCATGATTAAAAAAAAAAGCAGTACTTTTAGACTTGGTGTTTTTCCAGACCATCTCTGAGTTCTGATGATTCTTCTGTCTCTGTGCCTCCCTTGTTGGGATTCTCTGCTCTAGAAACCCCCGCAGTGAGGGTGCCCTGGGGTGACTCTAAAGGTGACCCCAGTGGGATTGAGCCTGGGTCCCCAGACTACACAGGAAGGGACCAGACATGGGATCCTGGCAGTTTCCTGATCTCCAGCTGGTCTAATGATCCATTTTCTTTAGAGTTGGCCTCTAGATACATAGTTCCACAGGTCAGCTTGGATTATCCAGAGGCCGTTGCAGAGCTGAATGACCTGAATACAGAGCATGCAACATTGAAAACTGAAGCAAAGTCATGGTCCAAGGGCAAGATCATAGATTCTCCTGTCCTTCCTCACCACAGTGTCTACATGGACTTGATGAAAAAATAAAATCTCATTTCCAGATCCACGAAGTCAATTCATCCTGATGAGGTTTAAACGTTATGTTAAACATGCACAATGAATGCTTGTGGGAAGGCAAGCTCTCCAGGTTTTGGGACACATGGTAAAAGAGAAAGTGGTGTGCATATCTGGTGGTGGCTTTTGAGAGGGCCTGGAACGAGGCCTTTCAACTCCTAAGTGGAATGCATACGTACCTAATTTATTAAAATATTTTGTCTTGACTGGAGACTAGGGAGCAGAGTAATAGGATTTGTTTTTTAAAGATTTTTATTTATTTATTTATTTGAGAGAGAGCGAGCGAGCACGCACAAGCGAGCAGGGGGAGAGGGAGAGACACTCTCAGCCGACTCTGCGCTGAGTGTGGAGCCTGACGCGGGGCTCGATCTCACGACCCTGAGATCACGACCTGAGCTGGAATCAAGAGTGGGATGCTTTAACTGACTGAGCCACCCAGGCACCCCAACAGGATTTGTTTTTCTAAGCTAGAACTTCAGGTCTGTGGTTTAACAATTGCACTTACTGCCAGGGACAGCAGATTATGATCACCGACAACAACACGATTTCCACCAAAATGAAAAACACACCATCACTAGAGGGATGCTGACTTTCTGATACTGCTTGTAATCATCCAAAGGCAGGAATTCACAGAATTTAAGAGAGTTCTCATTTACTCAACAAATGAGGACCAACTCCGGACAGGTGGCAGCGCCAGCTGCCGCAGGGAAGGCAAGGAGGGAAAGGCAGCCATGTGATTCTGGAAAGGCTGAAGGAGCCAGGCTGCTCAGGAGCTTGGGTTTTGTTTGGAAAATACGCAGAAAACCAAATAAGGCTATTAAACAGAGAATTAAAAGTCTGATATGATTTAAAAGTATTTTTTGTCTGTTATCTGGAAAATAGACGAATGTGTGCAGAACAAGGAGAGAGAAGACCTGTCAGGAACTTGAGGGAAGGAGGTGACAGCGGAGATGCCTTTGGATGGGACTTGGGAGCGGGAAAAGAAGCATTTTTCCCTGTCCCTCTTGGGGAGCAGACACACTTTGAAAATGACTAAAACTACAAGGCATCAGAATAGCCTTAGGTCCTTATCTAGTTTGTTGATTGCAGGCAGCTCTGCTCACAGGTACATGTAAAAATTCACCTGTTCACTGAGAAAGATCTCTGTCTTTGTAAAGCCTGCATCCTAGCAGAAGAGACAAATATCCATGAAATACATTTAGAATATCAGGAAGTTAATAATGCTATGAAGAAAAAAAAACCTAAGTAGATGATGTCCTGAATGATTTGTTTTTTGTGATAACAACTGGATTCCTCTTGGAAATTTGCCTCAATACTACTCTCCCCAAACACCCATTTCTGCAGAGATGGGGTGGCCCCTCCCCATCCCCCCTGTGGCTTGAGTAGTGGGAACAGATGCTAATTCACAGATAAATGTATCAGATGAGCTATTTTGCAGGCTTCCAGCAAACTGCTGGACTTGTGACAGTGGGTTAGTGACACTTTCTTCAATGGTGAGGCCCTTGTAGACTCAAGACATCCTTTGTGCAAAGGCAATGAGGCAAGAATGGGAAAGGCATGCTGGGGAGGAGGGGCACGGGCCTGGGCAGGGCCACAGTGGGATTTGGATGGGGAAACAGAATCCGTCCTGAGGAGATGTCCTCCCTAGAGCTGCAAGCAATCACTATTTCCCTTGCTTATATTTTCCCTACAGACACATCCTCACAGTACACTTCTATCAAGCCCTTCTCTCCGACACACAAAGACTTCCATTCACTGCATGCAACAGTGGCCACTGAGTTGGTCCATCACAAAACCTCATGCTTCTCCCCAGAAAACCCCATTTGTCATCTCCCTTTGGTTCACTTCAAATCCATGACAAGAGGTCAAGTTTGGTTTGATGCTGCAGGTCTACGCATTTCCTAAGTCCGAGCTCTCTCTCCGTCTGTTACCCGCTCTTGACAAGTTCACCGATCTCTCCAGTGACATGCAGTACGCTAGTTAGACCCAATTTCCTTTGTCCTGTTTTCTTAGTAGAATAGACAGTGACTACTACGCTATTATTAGTTTCTGTCTTGGAAGAAAGTATTTGGATGACCCAGCATAGAACGTCATCAACAAACAATTCAAGCCGGCTTCTGCTCAGTACACATTCATTAACATCAAGATTTTGACTCACCATAGCTCCACACATCACTTTGGTGGGTATAAATTCGGTGTAAAATTGATTCCAAAGCCATCCACTTGATAGGCACCTTGGAATGATGAGAGGAAGTAATAAGATAAGCATTAACTTCCCTCTGTTACAAAAAATTAAATCACGTTGAAACAAATTACAAGCGACAAATGCAGGAAAGCCAGGACATCCCATCTTGATACCCCAGGACGAGCGCTCCCTCCCAGCAGGAGAAGCAAGTTTTTAAGCTGGTAGAAAACAGGACTATTCTGTTCGGCCCCAGGTGTAGTTTCATGAAGGCCTGGGCTGAGGACCTTTGGTCTGTGGGCTGTTCTGGTGAATTGGGTGCACATGCCGGGGGCTGAGGTTTCTGGTGGTGCGCAGTGGTCCCAGCCACCCCTCGTTTATGGGTGTTTGCAGAGACCAGCTGCTTGGAGCCATCCAGGTCAGAGTGAAACTTAAGAGGGGTTACAGCTGACTCAGAGCTACTGGAGGGCTTAACATGGGGACTTGCACCCCCCCCCCCCGGCTGGGAGAGAGTCCCCTGGAGGACCCCCAAGCCTGTCTGGGAGGAGGGAGTCTAGGGAGGCTCCTGAGGGAGACTTCAGAGCTTTAGGAACGACATGGGGAGTTTTCCATATTTCTGAGATGTTCTCAGTAGCTGCATGCCACAAAATGAGCTGTGACATTTGCCCATCCCTTCAGAAGAGCTGGGAAATGTTACAGCTAATTTGGTGGCATGCAGCTACTGAGAACATCTCAGAAATATTCCTCTTCTGGAAGTACAGACCAGAGGGGCTGCTCTAAGAGCAGGATTTGCAGCCAAGGTTGGGTCTCAGCGCCCATCCCTTCTAAAGGGATGGGCGCTGAGACCCACCTTTGGCTAAATGGTCACCCAAGGATGGAGCTGAGCTCATGTTTATTGGCTCTGGCCTCTGGACACGACAGAAACATCTCTTTTCACTCTCCCTGCAAATCCTGCTCTTAGAGCAGCCCCTCTGGTCTGTACTTCCAGAAGAGGACCCTGGCTAGACCCAGGTGTCCGTGGCTGCTGCTGCTGTGACCTCACCCAGAACGTGCTGAGAATGTCCCCTCCATCAGTCAGTCTGCTGGCGGGTGAATGCTCGCCGATCTATAAGCTGCTTCTTACCTTGCCTCCTTCTGCATGATATTCTTTCTCCTCAGCACCAAGCAGTTTGGCCAGCCCAAAATCTGTGATCTTGACGTGCTGTGGTGTCTTCACCAGGACATTTCTGGCTGCCAGGTCGCGGTGCACCAAGCGCCGGTCTTCTAGGTAGTTCATGCCCTGCAACACGGGGCCATGCAGTGAGGGAACGCATTGCTTAGCAGACTGCCCCAGGGAGCACAGAGCCGGGTTCCAGCACAGATGGCATGGTTCTGCTCTGTGGAAAGCGGGCACCCGTGCACCAGGCTCTGTCATCCTGTTCCCATCAGACTCGGAGCTTTCCGAACCTGGGGCCATGTCTGCCCCCATCTTTGTGCTTCACCTGATGGACACAGTCCCTTGCACCTTGCAAACACTAGTGACTACCAATTGAAGAGATGAAAAGACAAATTAAGGAGTATATAATGAGCTGCTGACTTGCTAACTTTCCTCCAGCTAGTAACTCGTTTTAAACCCAGATGAACCAAGTATTCGAGGGCAGTGACGGAGCAAGAGCTCTGCTTCAGGCTGAGACCCGGCTGGAGGCTCGTCTGGAACTCAGCGACCGTGCCCCTGCCTGGGGTCACCCTCCCTACGCGCAGCTGACCTGGAAAGCAGAGAAGGTAAAGCCGCTCCCCAGGCTGGGGCACAGCCGGGCTTCTCAGGGCTGGGAAGCCATGCTCCCCTCACGCTCTCCCGTGCTACCTGCCGTGATTCGATACTGATGGATGAGGGTTTTTTTTCCAGTTTTATTTAAATTGAACTTGCATGGACACTGAATTTGCTTGGACAGGTGGCACTGACTCCGGCCCCTCTGCCTCAGGTCACCTCCCTGTCCGATCAGAATCACAGCTGAGAGAGAGAAAGACTAGTTGAGAAGCGCCTAGCAAGTGCCTGACACATGAATTCCTGGAATTATTCCCCCTCAAGACCAGTCCTTGCCCACAGCTTTCTTGGCGGCTGTCATGAGCTCTTCGGGCTGGCAGGCGGGGGTCACTTCCAGCCTCTACTCCTTGCTCCGCGCCTGCCTGGCTCAGCCAAGCTCCCTGGGACCCTACCAAGCTTCAGCCGTTGACATGAGCTTGGCAGCTCCTGCCCCGCGCAGGGCCAGCCTGGCAGGCAGGAGACGCTGTGAGCCCTGCAGACATCTTGTGTTTGCACCACATTCTCTGCCACTTACTCACGAATGTGGCTCGCTTGCTCCGGCCAGGGGCGTGGACCATGTTTCCACCCTCCTTTACGGCTGACACTCATGAGCTCTCCAGCAAAGACAGGCACAGAAAAGCTTACTGAAGTGCACGAAATGCATATGAACAGGCTTCACCCACATGGCTTTAGTCTCTAACTTTCTCAAAGCTGCAGTGGGCTCTCCTTGGGAGGGCAGCGGCAGGGAGAACCTGTCACTAGGGATGAAGTCCCCAGTTTCCTGGCAAATTCTTTGCTTCCTTTGGCAATAGATAGTATGTGAAAATTCTTTGTGAGGTGAAATTAAAATTTTTTCTTTCTGGAGCAGAACTAACCCTCCTAGGAAACAAGGATCTTAGGAAGATGTGGCTAGGAATTAGCCTTTGGGGGTCGTTTTTGAGGACTTTCATTTTTCTTCCTTTGGAAAAAGATGATTAATTCCCATGTCTCCCTTCTCCCTTGTATTATCCAGAAAGTTCTGAATTTTTTTTTTTTTTAGATTTTATTTATTTATTTATTTGTCAGAGAGAGAGGGCGAGAGAGCGAATGAGCACAGGCAGACAGAGTGGCAGGCAGAGGCAGAGGGAGAGGGAGAAGCAGGCTCCCTGCCGAGCCCGATCCCCAGTGTGGGACTCAATCCCCAATGTGGGACTCGATCCCAGGACACCGGGATCATGACCTGAGCTGAAGGCAGCCGCTTAACCACCTGAGCCACCCAGGCGTCCCCAGAAAGTTCTGAATGTTTAAGATGCTGTTCGATTTAAGTGCTCCCCTCCTAAGATTCCTCAGATGCAGCAAATCAAGGTTAACAGGGCTCATGTCTACTCAGGAGGAAACCAGCAGGTTCCTTCTGGCACAGCACTTCCAAATTAGGGATTATTATCTAGGAGCGCCATGTGGGGAGTGAGAGGGAAGGAGCAGAAGCTGAGAAAACTCCTCCAAACAGAGGACTTACTACTCTGTCACCTCTCCCCACGGCCCTGTCACCGGGCCCCCCAATCAGCTTCCATTTCTCCTTTGGTTCCTGGAACCCTGCTCAGTCCTCCTGAGTCTTACAAAAAAGCAAGGCCTCTCTCTGTTACATATGGTGTACTCTGCCCCATTCAGAAAGGGTTAATTGGGCTTGGCCTCTTGCCTGGTTCAACAAAACATGTGCATTCCAGCCTGTATTACTTCACTTGCTCTCTCTCTCCCTCCTCTCTCGCCCCGGTTTTCTCCTGCTCCTTCCACCCAGTGTCGCTGGCACTGCTGCTGCAGACATTTCCCGGAGACCTCCTTGGGGCTAGATCTGTGTAGGTGTGGCACGGCCGTGTGAGAATGACCACACATCAGTGCTGGACACACAGCAACCAGTCCAATCTTGCCCCGTCCCTCTCGCTTTATTTCAAATACGTGTTTTCTGAGTTCCTCCCACCCACCCAGGGTGGGCAGGGGGGACTTCAGAGGGAATATCCAGCTTCCTTTCACTACCATCTCAAACTTCTCATTCTGCCTCTTGGAATGCCCCACGGTCTGGACACTGGCCACCTTTCCACCAAGGTTGCTGCAAAACGAGCGAACGAGAAAGAATCAATGAGTGATAATAGCAGCTGACAGTCTGGAGCACTGACGATGTGTGGGTGTTTCCAACCCATCTTCCAAGAAGCCTGCTCTGGGGCTGGAGTGCTGTTGCCCCCAGGACCACCCTGAGAGCCGCCTAGGCCTGTCGGACCAAGCGCGCTGGGTCCCGAAGACCACTGCTGCGACTCAGTCCTAATTTCCTGCTGGGGCCTCCACGTGAAACTTGCCTGCTGGCCCAGAGGCTGCTTGAGATGTCAAACAAACTCCAAATAAACAAAAACCCCAGCCACCCAGCCCCTTGGCCCCGTGCAGCGGAGTCAGTCCATGTTGTTGTGCGAACCTAATAGACTGACCTGAGCCCCCGCTCCCTGCCCCCCTCGGGTCTGTAAGGGACCAGAACAGCTTTACTGAATTGTGCCGTTTCCGGAGAATATCCGTCTTCAGGGAAGGCTTGGGAAAGAGCCCTTTAGGCCTTTTGGAGCCCCCAGCCAGTCAGTCAGAGGGTCTACATCAGAGATCCCCACGGCCAGATTAGGCTCATTGGAACTCAGATAAAACCCTATTCATCAGTCTCTGTCCCACACCACAGAGGCGGTTTAAAAGGCCATTTCCATGCCCAGCAAAGTTATATTTTAACCACTCAGCATAGATAAGAGCCCTGATAAGAGCCCATTTAAACAGGAAGAGGCATCCTCTTCGGGCCTCAGTGGGGCCTCTTGGGAAGCTCCTTTCCTGATTCCTCTCCGACATCCTCACTTTAATTGAAATCAACGTATTTATTTGCGTTAATTACTACAGGACAGCTAGGATGAATTGTGAAATACCGAGGTTAGAAGGGGGTGTGAAGAGCCTGCCTGGAGCCTCAAAGCACCAAGGAGAAGAATGGGGATATGGCTCACATGGACGTCAAGATTTTTCTGGCAGAAGAAAGGACTGGGGGTGGCTGGGTTTGACATTTACAGACTGTTTTCTGGAGGGCTGCAGCATCCCACAGCTCCTGGGGGGAGTCCAGAGGGAGAATGGGATCCGTTTCTGTTCTGTTTCATAAACTGCCATGGGGAGAAGCCTGGGGGAGCACTGACTTCGTGAAGACAGAAATGGGACACAGCAGGAAGCGGAGAGGCTGGCAGATGGTTTTGGCGGAGTTCCATCAACAGTATGGCTCACCCACCCCTGGGCCCCTGCCCTCAGAAGAGGTAGAAAAGGGTCAGAATTTCCGACCCCAGATGAAGTCAAATGGCACCTACATCGTACTGTGGCAGGGACAGGGGGACAGCCAGGCTCACTGGCCCACGGGTTCTGCCGAGTCATACCAGCAAGTGCAGGTCAAGAGCACGGACTTGGGAGCCTGGCTGCGTGGGGTCCAGTCCTGATGTTGCTACATACTAGCTCAAGACCTTGGCAAGCTACTTAGACACCCCCGTGCCTCAGTTTCCCTGCATATAAAGAGGACTAATCAGACGGTTAAGTAAGTTAAGCCATGCAGAACACGGGATGGTGCCTGGCGAGAGTCCTCCGTAGGGGCTAGAGTGTGTCACGGTTTCCTCCTAGATGCCAAGTCCCCCCTCTCTTCTCTATCCATTTGCTGTGAGCCTGAATTAGGTCACTGTAATAGTCCGCGTAGCTTACAGTTTCCCAAATTGTCTAATCATGCATCAACTCCGGAGAAGCACCCTTTGCTTGTGAGATGAAGCTGTCTTCTTATGCGGGCATGCAGGGCCCTGCAGGGTCTCAGCTTGTCGTCCCCAGCTTGGCACTGGCGCCTGTTCCTCCCTGCAGCAGCCCTTAACATCTCTCACCCACGGAGCCCCTCTGCGTTCTCACCACTGTGCAACGTCACGTCCCGGGGTGCATCTCACACACGTCTCCAGCACAGAACTCTGGAGGCTAAGAGACAGGCTGGCTTGCCTGCCCACCTCCTCCACCCCTACCCTTCACCCCGCTATCCTCCCAGCACCTGGGGCCTGGCTGACAGACTGAGCAACCCTCGCTGGTCCCTGCCCACCCCAGCCCTGCCCTGTGCCCCTCAGGGCAGCCTGTGCGAGTGTGGTCCTGCACGCACCCAGCTCTCCTGCTCCCACCACCCATTCCCTACAGCACTGCTAGCTCTGTATGGATCTGTTTCCCTCTCTGGTATGTAAGTTGGGAAGAAAAATTTTGTTTTATTTATTTACCTACAGCACCTGATTCCTAACACTGGCAAATAAATGCCCAAGAAATTGCTTAGTGAAATATTTATAAAAGTTGATATTTTGATACTTTTATTTTTATTTATTTATTTATTTTTTGAGAGAGAGAGAGGAAGAGAGAGCACAGGCAGTAGGAAAGAGAGGGAGAAGCGGACTCCCCGCTGAGCTGGGAGCCCGGCACGGGGCTCGATCCCAGGACCTGGAGATCATGACCTGAGCTGGAGGCAGACGCTTAACCATCTGAGTCCCCCAGGTGCCCCGATACTTTAACATAATGATAACTTCTGGCTAATGACACATTGCAAAGTGATCATTTAGGCTAACTAAATTCACCTGTACTCTTTAGTGGACCATTTAAGAATAAATTAAAAAAATAATCCAAATGAGGGAAATGTCTGGTAAGAGGATACCCCTGGGCTCTGTCACACTGATCTGTCTTGTTGCCTGGAGTTTACGGAGCCGTGTGCTTCCGGGGGAATCCGCTCTGGTAGAGCCCTCCTTCCTGAATCAGCACCCTCCCTTGGGCTGCCCCTTGACCCTCCCCCAGATGATCCTGACTTGCAGCCTAGAAGGAGCGGGCCTGAGTGGGGAAGGCCAGAGCCCACATGGGAGCAGGACGTTGTGCAGAGGTGAGTGTGTCCTTGCCACCACAGCCTGGTTAGACCGACTGTAGCCCCTTTTCGAGTTCCTTGTCAGGCGTGATTCTCCTTCTCTCACACCCCTGCTTGTCTATTAGGACCACAGTACAGTGTGTGGACATGGGTTTCGCGACAGGGCACCCAGAACTGAAGACAGGCGGCCCGGACCATTCTGGCTACATCTGGGGACAATGATCCCCTTCTTGTCCCCGACATGATAACCTACAAATGGCTCAGCCCAGCTCGTCTCCTCCCCTTTTAACTGCTCCCTTGTCCTGACCGTTCTGATAAATGCGCGACCAATGAAAACACCCGAGGCTTTTTCAAATAAACCTGGACCAAACTAAGTAATCCCGCATGCTTAAAAAAACAAATCCTTGGAACTGACTCTTTAAGTTTGCCCTATTCAAACTGTATCTCGTAGATCGACTTAAACGCAGTTTGGTGCATGTACAGTTGTAGTCAGAGGATGAGGTCGCAGAGTGTGTCTTTCTGAGAGCCTCTCTCTCCGCCTGGCCTCTGTCTCCAAACCTCTCCAGGGCCTGCTCTCCAGGATCCTCAACTTCTAGCAATTACCCCAAAACCCCAATTCCATGAGATCTTAATCTGGGTTAGGTGATAAGCAAACTCGTTTGTCCCAGAGGTTTGGGGAAATGTCAGATTAATCCGTCCAGAGGGCTTCATAGTAACATGCACTGTGCCGAACGCTCTAAGGGGAAGAAGCTTGCACAACAGCAGCATTTTCCAAGTGACAGGATGATAAGGCGATAGGATCTTTCAGATTAGAACATTTTATGACATTATGGTGCCATCTGATATCGTTGGGGACTTACTGGATGGCTTATGTAGCCAGAAAAGAGTGGATACACTTTCTGGAGCAACCGAATCCCAGCATGTGGGGGCTGTCCAGGGCCCTGAGAGCCAGGAGCTTAGGAAGCAAGGATGTTACTGCCAGGGGAGCAGGGTGTGTCTCCGCGAGCTCCTGAGGCCAGAGAACGGAATCTGTTTCCAGCATGTTCCTCCCACAGCCTTCCTCCCTAGCCTACTCACTTTGCTTTGCTTTTCCTTTTGCCCAGGTGATAGAATGTGTCCTCTTAGCAGATCAGGCAGGGCAACAAGCTTGCCTAACAGTGGCCCGCTCCCCGTCAATATTTAGAAAACGTCTCAGGAGAGTCCATGCCTTTGTGAATCAAGGCAGGTCATTTATAGGTCAATAAATCCCACTTTGAAAATGCCAGGAGTGAGACTGGACTCCGTCGTCCCCTGGAATCATAAGCACAGGTCCGTGCTGGACAGAACTTGCTGAGGCTAGATGTCCCCACTTAGTGTCACCTTCGTGGAGCTGTGGACTGACATGACATAATGAGAGAAGAAATGCTAGCTAACCTGGCACCATCCGGGGAACTGGGCCTTGGAATCAGGCAGAAGCCGGCCGTAAGTGTGCAGAGCCCTGGAAGCCTGGCCCAGGGTAGGGATGGGCCAGGACACCCTTCTTACAGAGCTCACCGTTCAGCTGGGGTAGGTGGGCACAAACTCAAGGGGGGCAGTAAATAAGCCAGATCTTCCCAGGTAGCAATTTGTGATAAAAAGAAAACAAAGCAGGGGGCACCTGGGTGGCTCAGTTGGTTAAGTGTCAGCCTTTGGCTGGGGTCATGATCCTGGGTTCCTGGGATCGAGTCCCTGCATCGGGAGGGAGCCTGCTTCTCCCTCCCACTTGTGTTTTTGCTTACTCTGCTCTCTCTTGCACTCAAATAAAAAGTCTTTTTTTTTTTTTTTTTAAGATTTTTTATTTATTTATTTGTCAGAGAGAGAGGGAGAGAGAGCGAGCGAGCACAGGCAGAGGCAGAGGGAGAAGCAGGCTCCCTGCCAAGCAAGGAGCCCGATATGAGACTCAATCCCAGGACGCTGGGATCATGACCTGAGCCGAAGGCAGCTGCTTAACCAACTGAGCCACCCAGGCGTCCCTCAAATAAAAAGTCTTAAAAAAAAAAAAGCAAACAAAGCAAGGTAACATCATCTGCATGGGTGGGGGGCGCTTATTCTCTGTTTCTTGCCATAGATAATCAGGGAAGAAAGCTAAGGAACGATTTCTGGGCTCAGCCGTCTGTGTACGAGTAGATCCTCAGGAGTGATGCTATATTCAGTAAAAGCTGCTTGGGGCTGACCATCACCTCCTCTGGATCAGCCACTGCCCTGCACTGAATAGGGCCCTAAGTTCCAGGTCGACCAGGAACCTCAGAAAGTGACCTTGTTTGGACACAGGGTGCTGCAGATGGCATCAGGCAAAGGTCCTGGATGAACGCACCCTACAGGGCGTCTGGGTGGCTCAGTGGGTTAAAGCCTCTGCCTTCAGCTCAGGTCGTGATCCCAGGGTCCTAGGATCAAGCCCTTCGCTGGGCTCTCTGCTCAGCGGGGAGCCTGATTCCCCCTCTCTCTTCCTGCCTCTATATGCCTACTTGTGATCTCTCTCTCTCTCTCTGTCAAATAAATAAATAAAATCTTTAAAAATTTATATATGTGTGTATGTATCTGTGTGTGTGTGTGTGTGTGTGTATATATATATATATTTATATGTATATATTTAAAAATAAAAAGAAAGAAAGCATCCTGTACTTAGGGATGACTGGTATCTTTTAAGAGAAAGGAAAAGGCGATTGAGACTCAGACACAGGGAACAGTGAAGGCTGTGTGAAGACCGAGGTACCGATGGGAGGGACCGTGAGCCCAGGAGGACCAGGAGCCAAGCCTTCAGAGGGGGCAGGCCCAGCCTCACCTTGACTTTGTACTGACCTCCAGAACTATGCGTGGATACCTCTCTGCTGTGGTCAGCCACCACGAATCTGTGGTAATTCGTGGCAGCCTTAGGAGCCTAATCCAGTCGCACACAGAAATAATGAACATTTCTCATGAAGTCACAGCATTGGAGGCGCACACCCTCTTCCAGGACCACAGTCAACTACCGGCAAATATATCCTTTGCTCTGTGACCTGGTGATGGCCACGAGAAGGACAAGAACACCAGGGGACTGGCGGTGGTCAGACGAGGTGCCAGGAGGCTCCAGAGGCTACAGCGGAGAAATTGACACCAGCCGGCGCCGGAATGAACTGACTAGTACTATGACCAGGGGAGGGACGGGCAGTCAGGACCCAGACAAGGCCTGGTGGAAGTCAGGCTTTCTGACTGCGGGGCCTTGGCACATCCTCCACACCCAGCTTCATGGTGGAGGGAACCAAGGGGCCATGACAGACATGCTCAGAAAGGGACCTGCCCCACAAATCCCCTGCACTGGACTGGGTAAAAGAGTGCCAGGAGAAGAGAGAGAATTTAGCATTTGGGTTGTAAGTAATGGGTGCAGCGCTGGCATCAAGAGGGAGAAGCTGGAGATTAAAGTAAGAACTCCTTTGGAGGCTATGGGAATGGCTAAGTGCCCAGCACATGTCCTTGGCACGCAGGTCGGGTCCCTGGTCTGCACGCTCGTTCTCAGCTGCCCCTTGCTCTAGAACGAGGCTGTCAACAGGGACAGGGGGTGGCACGTGAGGAATCCTAGCAAAGCAGACACATCTGTTCCCTGCTAGTGCTCCTCCAACCTGCACAGCTGATCTCGCACCCAGCACCTGCCCTGCCTTCACAGCCCCCTGTCCTCTGTGGCTGCCCCAGCCCAGCCTCAGCCTCCTCACTTACCTTGACAGCAAGTCCTGATGGGGCAGATGCCACGGCTCTCCCTACTACAAATCACCATAACACTCAACACAAAGATCATCTGAGAAGTAACCCTAGCCTCAAACCACACCAAACACCTAGTAAAGCGAACAGTGTTTAAATGGAGCTGAATAATTAGATTTTCCCCATGCAGTGGGACAGGACGTGACTGGACGCAAAAAGCAATGCACTCGACTGGGTCCCAAACAAAATGCCTGTGGTGTGTGTGGGTACACACTGATTTACCCAGGATTTAGTAGCATCCCAGGGGATGGGGGGGTGGCAGAAGGAGGAGCAGCGGGCTGGGGCTGCTGCTGTACCTGCTGTTAGTGGAAATTTCTGCCCTACTCTCAGAGCCGGGCACCTGCTCTGTGCACATTGCTCTGGGCAGAGCCCCCCTCGACTTACCTTTGCAATCTGCACACACCAGTTGAGCAGGTACTGGGAGCCAATGTTGTCCTTGTGCTCACGGACGTAGTCCAGGAGGCAGCCGAAGGGCATGAGCTGTGTGATCAGCTGGACCGTGGAGGTGAGGCAGATGCCCAGGAGGCGGCAGACATGAGGATTGTCCACGCTGGCCATCACGTAGGCTTCCTACGAGAAGAAGAGCAGAGGAAAGCGTTAGAGGGGCTCTGCACGGTGGCTAAAGGGAAAGGAAGGCAGACCTCTCTCCAGGTTTAAAAAAATTTAAAAAAAAGCAAAGTGCAAGCATTTTGCTTGATTTTGAGTTCCAAATGTGTACTGGGGAGGACAGGGTGTCCCATGAAACATTCAGTGCAATGAACTGAATGCACTCCTTCAGGCCCTCCCCCATAAGAAGGCCTTTGCCTGGAATGCCCTTCCACCTCCTCTTTCCTCCTCCTCCTCCAAGGGGCCTTCCTGATTCCCCAGTCTTAACCTCTCCTGGCATCTTGTCATTTTTCCTTGGGGGAGCGGGCACTTCACTGCCTGGGAACTTGCTCAAGATGCAAATTCTTGGGCCCCACCCAGGCCTACCCTGTGAGAGGCAAGGAGGTGGAGCCCAGCACTCTGTTTGCACAAACCCTCCAGGGGCTTCTGAGGGGTTTGGAGCTCTCACCCTGATGTGCACTTAAATACTTGTGTGATTTTGTAAAACGTCCTCCCTCCCCACTGAGCTCCTTGTGGGGAAGGACTGCATTCTCAGCTCCCAGCATTTGCCCGGTGCTTTTTGGAACTCTCTTTTGCTAGCAAACACTGCTTTTTATTGCCTCAGTATCCCCTACGTGTTCCTGCTGCCTGGGCAAGTCAAGTGACTACCTCGGCATGGTGCCGAGGACCCACGTCTTTCCTCTTTTGTCTTTGCAGAGGTACCAAACACTTAGGCACAGAATGGCCTCCGAAATGTCAGGACTGGACTACGCTGCAGTCACTCAAAGCCAGAAATTGAAAGCAAGTCAGAGACCACGCACTTCCGTTAACAATAACAAAAATTCTTTTAACTTATTTTAACGTTCGCTGTCTGGCAGTTTCCTGAGTGGTTCGGCCCTCTCCTTGCAAGTTGGGCCGGCCTTTCTTCTCCTTCTGTACTGTAAACATCCTATCACAAAATCAGAGAGCAGACATCTGATTCTTAAGGACCTGCAAACATCAGGGCTGTTGATAAAAAGTGGGAACTGGGAAGCCCCACACGTGCATTTCTTCTGAGGCCCTGACAAGGAAAATGAGGCCCAGCGACGTGAATGGCTAACCGGAGACACTCTGTGTCAGAGGTGGGGCCACATGTGGGTCTCCCCACAAGGGCGACACCCTCTGCAAGGCCCCTCGTCACCCCGCGGGTCCTGTGGCCTCCCAGGGTGCCCTGCTCAGTGCTCCGCTGAACGGGCTACCAGAGAGCTCAGGACCTCCCTACACACACAGCACATACACAAACGTTTGCATTCTTTTTCCACTGCCTGCCCTAAATTTAAACTGGAAAGTCTATGGAAAAATTAATAGGCCATGTGATTGCCAGAAAAGCACGAATCACGTCTCTCCCCCATGTCTGGGAAACCGTACAACCATAACACCAAAGAAATCCTCTGGCCGCTCCTATTTTCTCAAGATCTGGTTGAGATTTGGACACATATTGTATTCATTCTGGAGGGGAGAAAAATCTGCAAACCAGAGCAAGTCTGAGCAGTGCATCTGCTGAGGGGCTGTGAGGAGCTGACCTGGACCCGGGCGTCGGGGAATAGAGCACCGGGTGTGGGTGTCGGGCCACACAGAGCCTGGAGCTTGGCCAGATCCCCATCCTCTTAAAATCTGATAGAGCAGCAGAACGAGGCCATCACTTCCGCCCCAGCCCCAAGGACAATGGAGACGCTGTTCCGTCCTATGTTCTGTTTGGTGTGCTGCAGAAGTTAAAGTGAGCTTTGTTCTTAGCTGTTTATCTTGGAATCTCAGAGGTGTACTGTGGCCCGAAGCAAGAATGCTTGGTATTCTACAACAATCTCTGACCTGGGCACTCCGGCCAGGTGCCCCTGTTCAGAGACCTCAAGGCTGATGTCCCAGTCACATGGCACGGTGGCTAGGAGGCTCCTTGACCTTGAAAGTCCATGACTTTGTCCCCATTGCCAAAATGATCTTTGGTGCCTGCGTTCTTGCTGGTCTCCCTCCTCTATGAACTACTTTAGGCTGAGAATTAGGAGAAAGGATTCCTCTAGATTTTCCACTCCTTCAGGAGAGGCATATGCTTAGCCTTTGGAATGAAGAGTAAGGACCGCTACAATTGTCCCAGTTACCTAAGCCTCAGGCCGAGGCTTAAACTAGAGGCTGCCACATGGGCATGCCAGACCTCGGGGCCTGCTCCCAGCCCAGGAGTCAGAGTATCGAGTATTTGGGGAGCAGAACCATTTACAAGGACTGTGAGCATTTCAAAGGCCGAATGCAGCCTGATGGGCTGTCCGGTCTCAGAATTCACCTGCTCCTTGGCTCACTGCTGAAACCGGCCTTGGATGGGATGTGCTGGGCACCGGGTGTTATACACAACTGGTGCTTTCCTGAACACTACATCTATGTGGGCTAATTGCATTTAAATAAATAATTAAAAAAAAAAAAAGAAACTGGCCTTGGAATCACTGGCTTTTGCTTCCTAAATTTAGTAGACTCTCCCTGCCCCTCCTTTCCTTCAGGGGCTCCCCATCACCCAGGCATCACGCTGCACCGATGAGACTGCGGAGTTCTGAGCAGACTGAGCTTCAGGAAAAGCAAATGACAAGGCCCCAGGCCTGTCACCCAGGCACTGCAACAGCTGTGATGTTTGATGGGAGAGAAGACCAGAGTCGAGCAGAAACCAGAATCGAAGGTGGGAATAAAATACTGCAGGGAGAGAAGGAGCAGCTCTCACTGCGGTCTAGTGTATGAGAAATTCAAGAGAGTAGATCCTAAGAGTTCTCACAGCAGGGAGACACTTGTTTCCTTCCTCTGCTTTTCCTTTTTACTGGACTTACAGGCAGCGAAGGATGCCAGCGGTGTGTACCCCAGTAACCCCCGTGTAAGTCAAGCCATCTCGCTGTATTCATTCAGCTCACACTGTGCTGTGTGCCCTTTATACCCCAGGAACACTGGGGGTGGGGACCCCAAAACAAAACAAAACAAAACAAATAAAACTTTTCCAAAAATTGGAGACAGAAGAGAGCTGGAGAGAGGTAAAACAAGAGGAAAAGAGGGACTAACTTTTTAGACTTCTCAGTGTTTATCTTCCCCCCCCTCCTGTACCTCACAAAAGCAGGTCTCCCCCAGTTTTAGGGGTCTGGGAGGTCCTTTGCAGTGAAAACTACTTCCCTCCCAGAGCAGAGCCATTGTCCTCAAAAGCACCCTTACTCTGCGTCGTAAATATTGCTGAAATCCACATCTCAACAGTGTTCTGTGAGATTTCTTAGAATGTCTTGAATAAAGAAGAATGAATTAAGGAAGCAAATTTGGCAAAAAAAGATTTTCTTTTTAACAGTATGGGTGAGGCAGCTCTAGGTTCTAGGTGAAGAGACGTCCCAAACGTATTTCTTTTTCTTTTTTTTTTTTTTTTAAGATTTTATTTATTCATTAGTTAGAGAGAGAGAGAGCGAGCGAGCACAGGCAGACCGAGAGGCAGGCAGAGGCAGAGGGAGGAGAAGGCTCCCTGCCGAGCAAGGAGCCCGATGTGGGACTCGATCCCAGGATGCTGGGATCATGACCTGAGCCGAAGGCAGCCGCTTAACCAACTGAGCCACCCAGGGGTCCCCCCAAACGTATTTCTTGCAGTTATGCAGACATGAGTTGACGTAATGCTAACAGGACTACACGTGAACTTGTAAGCCATTAAAAAGAAAGATAATTTCGCTTGGTAAGTATATCTTCAGTTTGCTGTTGCATTGTACTACTATGTCATCTTTCCCTGAGAAGTGTGCCAGAGTGGGGTCTCCCCAAAATAGTAAAGGAAAGAAGCCTGTGGGAGGAATTTGAAGTCTAGAGTGTTCATGCCACTGGGAAGTTCACTGTGCTGAAACAGTTTTCTAAAAGGCCTTGCTTGATATATATTGTGTGGGTTAAAAGCGAGCGTGGGGAATACTACATTTGGCCCTTGTCCTTCCCGACTACAGGACAACGAAATTCTCTAGATTTCTGAGGTGGCCATTTTGTTTTCTCTGACTCTGTTTCCCTAACCTCCCGCTAAGCCTCTTTACCTTCTCTTTCTCTGGCTCTGCCTTAGGATGAGAGCAAATGTTTGCTTCCTCCCACCAAACTCAGAGGCCAATGGTGTTGACAACAAGACCCCATTGGTCCAGTGGATCATCCTGAGTATCCCTTGAAGCAGGCTCTCCCACATTCCATGGTGGCCCCTCTTTTGGCCAACCTCTGTTTAAGAGGATGTAGCCCCGTTATTGGCTAGTGAGGGTCCAGAGAAGGTGAAGAAAGTTCAGTGGGATTCAAAGTAAATAAATGAAAATAATCCTGTGGAATATTTCCAAGTCTTACTCTATAAACTAACAAAGGACACCAGAAATAACATATACATTATTTGGAGGGCAAGTACGGAAGATGGGCAACTGTTGCTGGAGTTTATGAAGCAGCATACTGTAATCCTAGGCACCTTTTAAAAAGCCATTTCAAAGATAACCTGGTGGAGCCAAATGGACATGCATTTCGAAGGCAGAAATAGCAATGGGCTGGAATCCTACACCAACCACGTAAATGTGAGCAACCTTCTTAACACCATAGGCTGGTCGGGAGGGTTCACTGTGAGAGTGTGTGCAAAGCAACTAGTCCTGAGACTGGCCCTTGCTGGACATCCAACGACTGTGAGTTTCTATCATTTTGGGAGGGAGGGAGAGAGAGAGAGAGAGAGAGAGAGAGAGAGAGGGAAGAATTGAAGATGTGACTCTTTGCTATAGGAGAAACCCTTAGAGGGAATTATACCAATTGCAGCTAGAAAGAAAAAAGACATAAAAAGTGAACAGCTAGAATGCAATGATGAAAGTAAGTCTAAAACAGGGCAATGAGCTGCCAGACACCAGAAAATGTGGCTTCTGACGTCCAGGCCTGTGGACAACTAGAGAGCAAAGGAGAAACTTACATCAAGAATTTCCTTGTTGGCTTTTGGAGATGTGGCTTCTCTTAATTCCTTGATGGCCACGGGAATTTTAACTTTCTCACCTTCTGGGATCCAGAGTCCCTGTGATGAGGAGGGAGAAAAGACATTAACTGGAAATTGTCATACTATGCAATATGCTGACTCGTGAGATAGACGGACTTTACCAGTGACGCTGTCCTAAAAGGCGAGGGACCCTGATACAGCTCTGTATTCAAGGCCATCAGAGCTGGGAGCCATGACATCTCAGCAGCTCTCCTGCTATCACATTCCATGAATCAGAGTCATTAGTTAAAAACAACCCTAAGCCTGTGTCAGTTACAACACCAGTGTGGATCATTTTGTCCAGAATTCTGAGATATTGGATGTTGGGCTCACTGAAATCAGACCTGATGTAATAGGATCCAGAAAAAACAAATTAAGAGGAGCTGTTTTGACTTGGACTTCATTTGGACACTGTCACAGAGTGATAGGCAGCCCTCCTTCAGACTCCCTCTCTGCCACTCACCCCTTTACGAAGTCACCACTATCGCCCCTGGAAACTTTTGATGACTGTATATGGGTCCCACAGGACCACTTAATTTGTCACCACAATTATATAAGATTTCCTCTTGAGAACTTGGGGAAGACATTGGAACGTCCAAACCATGAGCAACACAAAGAGTAGATGAAGTTGATACACAGAAGACAGCCCAGGACTCTGGATTTGCCCACCAACCCACGTCCCCAGAAGTCTTGGCATCCTGATGGCCTCACCTTGTACACCGTGCCAAATGCTCCAGAGCCCAGCACCTTGATCTTTTTGAATTCTGTTTCCTTTAAGATCCTCAAGAGAGCTTGGTTGGGAGCTTCTCCGCTGGGAGTAAGAGGCTCAACAAGCTGTGAGAGATAAGGAAGAAAAGCCACCCTGTCAATGCTCAGGCCCGTGTGGAGATGGGCGTTGGCCAAGCGCAGACACAGCCACGTGTGGATGTGCTTCAGCCCAAAGAACCTGCCACACTCACTCAAAAGAAGAAATTCACACCTTCTCAAAGAACTTCATGAAAGGTATGTTGACAAAGGGACTCCCTGGTATAAGGGTCCATGAGCAGAACAGCTCCATTTCAACATATGCGATTTCTACTTTGCTGGATTTCTAATTAGCTGGATTGAGAGAATTTTGGTGAGGAAACTTTTTAGAGGGTTGGTCATTTTTGTAGCCTGTTGGGCATCCTAACACACAAGTGCCTTTATGCTATGAGCTGCTGTGGGTCTCTCCTCCCAGGGATTCTGGCTTCTGGCACTCTGCAGGACACGAGGATGCCAGCTGAGGACCCACTCAAGTGAGTCACATACAGAGCTCAAAAAGCAACAGCACTGTGTAGACAATGCGATTTTCCACAGTTAACTTCTCAACCATGTGCCTTCCCAGGAACCAACACCTATGCGCAAGCCTTTCCGTGCACATATATGCGTGTTGTATTTACACAGGACTCTCCACAGCTTGGTAGCCATGTTGTGAGACTTAATTCATTCCAGAGCTGTACCCAAATGTGACTAATTGTTTATAATGGGACATTCAGAGATTCTTTCTGGTTTTTCCATGATCAGAAATAAAACATAATAATACAAACATGTACTTAAAATACAAACTCTTGAAGGGCAAGACATGGCAGGAGAGCTCTTATTTCCATCTGGGATGCTGGGGTAGGGGCACGGGAGGGGTGTGCCGGGCCTGTCACCCACTCACCTCTCTTTCTTGCAGTAGTCTACGAAGCGTACGCTTCCGGACAATATGGCGCCGGCGCAAAAAGAGGCCTACCCCGAGGGCCACCATCACCACGAAGAAGAGGCCGCCCACAATCCCGATGGCAATGGACGGGATCTTGTGCCTGGAATGAGAGGGAGACATGGCAAAGTGAGGCTTGTGGACAGATTTCATTACATTGGCATTTTATGATTTCCTACATTTTTTTGACCCTTTGACATCATTCAACGTTATCTCAGAAAGTAGATACCACGTGGCTTCTAAAGAGAGGAAAGAACGTCAAGAGTTTCTAGGGTAGCGCTTCCACCTTCTTGAGCATTAGAAGGTCCTCCCTCCCCACTTTTTAACATTTGTTTAAATTGAGGTATCCTCTGGACATCTCCAAATGACAACTGTATTTATAATCTATTAGGAAACCACAGAATTCAAAAAGTAACTCAGACTCCCATAATGCTTTTCATGTGAATTTGCATTTATCCCCAGAATCTCTCCATTCATCTGAAGCCTAGAATGCCACTGCATAAGACATGCATTGTCTCCTGGCTTGCCTTGGTGAAGGCACCCTTCCCATAACGCTGATACTCTTTGAAGGGTCCTTGGCTTTCAAGATGGGACCACAGCCCTGTGGAATGCTTTATGAGTAAGCATGGGGGAGGTTATAAAGTGATAGGCTTTCACCATAAAAAGCATGATTGTCATAAGTCAGTGATGTCACTGTTTATCAGCAAACCACTTTACAGCACTCCCTCTTCCCACTATGGGTGTGCTCGAGTTCAGGGACAGCAAAAACCTCTAACAAAAGTTCTGGAGTTCACTGGGGGAAAAGAGCTATCTGTATTTGTGGATTCTGAATTTAGAATCTTCATAAAATTATTATTCTCAAGTATCTATCCCCTTTGAGCTTCTAGCAAGTTTCATATTTTCAGGAAGAAATGTTAAAGAATATCAAAGATTAATTAGTATCATTAGCACATAAATATCGCAGCATCCTTAAAAATTTCTTATAAGTGGGTCAAAGGTGCTCCATGAAAATGGTACCTACAACACTTTCTCCTTAGTGAATGCAAAACTTGTCTCCTGCATTATGCCATCTCCTCAATTAATGTTGCATTAATGAGTTTTTACTATATTGAAAGGAACACTAGAGTGATACAAAGAATAATTACAGATTATGCAAGGGTTCTGTGGGGAGCTGTAGTAAGGGAAAGTGAATAAAAGAAGAAAAAATAAAAAGAGTCAATATAACAACGAATGGTCACCGCCTAGTTTCAAGGCGGGGCTTTGGTGAAAAACCATATTATGAATGTACTGATTGTAGTGTGAAGATAGGACAAATTTTGCTGATGTAGGCTCAGCAAAGAGGAAGGGATGAAAGGAAATCTTTATCTCTGAGAAACTGCCTTACTCGTCTTTCATGTTTCACTTGATAGTAGGTAGGATTTATTATCATGGCTAAATCAGCCAACACGGAAGGCAGGTTGTTGAAGAAGGGACTATGTAGACATTACTAGAAATGGAAGAGATGCCTGGAAATTCGGTTAGTGTTGGGTTATGTCAGGAATGGCAAAGAGGTGCCTTGTGCATAATTCCAATTCCTTGCTTGACATTGTTAATGGATAATACCACACTCTTTCCTGATGAGTCTGACCAGGAATTCCCAGTTCTGCTTTTTTTAGTGCAGCATTTCAAGTAATGATGGCAAATGAATCAGTATTGAAATGCTAAAGGAAGTCATTGTTTAGAATAGGTTAGTCGGGGAGAAAAATCCCCTCACGCTGGAGCTCTTTCAGCAAACTTGAAGGTCTGAGATGGGGTCCACTGGGTCAGCAAGGATGAAAAGAAGAGAAGCTAGGAGAAAGATCTCAGAAAGTTGGTGTAACCAAAGAAGTCAGAGACAGGCTCCATGTAGAGAGAAGTACTGGGCACTGAGTGCTAGTGCCACACAGAGCAGGTCCCAATGCTCACACCCTGCATCCCCTCCCCAGAGCACACCAACAAAGTAGGCAGGGGAGAGGTGGGGGGAATCCGCAGGGTGGTCTCAGCTAGGGATGCTCTGCTGGCCCAGAGAAGAACCTGTCAACGCAGAAGGCAATCAGAAATGTGGGAAAGTACTGTCTCTGCCCACACAGTCTTTGGTCATTTCTGAGAAGGTCCGCTGGACATCGTTACGACACTTACCTGTCAATCGCACAGCCTTCAAGACCTGGCCCATCACAGCTGTAGGAATGGAGAGAAGAACACACATTTGAATCATTCTGCTTCTTCAGTATTTTGTCTCTTTTTAAAAAAATATTTTATTTATTTGAGAGAGAGTGTAGAGCGAGAGCGAGTAAGAAAGAGCATGAGCATGGACAGAGGGAGAAGGAGAAGCATGTAGGGCTCGATCCCAGGACCCTGGGATCATGGCTGGAGTCTAAGGCAGATGCTTAGCTGACTAAGCCACCCAGGTGGCTCTTAGAGAGTTTTTAATTAAGTCACAAGGCAACACGTTTAAATTACTCTCCAATCATTAAGATCACCAACAATCCCAATTTTGTGGCAGTGGTTAATCTACTTTGCAATTATTTATTCTCTCAGCAAGTATTTCTGAGTGCGTTCTCTGTGACATGGACTGTTCTAGCATTGAGCCAAGGGGACAGTTTCTGGCCTTTGTTATTAAGATGCTTTTCTGTACACCTCGTGATATAGGTATAGTTGTCTCACATCAGGCTCTAGGATGTCAGTATGGGCTGGGTAGTAGAGGGCCCAAGACTAAGGAGCAGGTAGGGAGGAACAGATGAGTGAAGACAAGTCTCAGTAGCAGGGAAATGACAGTGATGATTTCAGACCCAGAAAGCCAGGGGTGAGGGGAGGAGCTGGCTTCATCCCCTCCCACATGACTGAAATGTGTTGCATGCAGCAGAGACAGCCCTGGTCTTCCATGACCCCTGAGCTGCTGGGCTCCCATTCTAGTGGGAGAGGCCACCATCCCTTATTTTGATTACAGGATGATGTAAAAAGGCAGAATACGTGGGCTCTGAAGAATAGCAGTGTTTGCCAATACAAACATCAGCAGAAAAGCAAAATACTCTAATTAAACGGAAAAGACAACTCATGCTGTTGTGCATGGATGGACTGAGAGCGTGATGCTAACTGAAATGAGTCAGACAGAAGGTCAAATGCCATTAAGAGTTCATCTATATATAGGGTCTAAACAAAAACAAAAACAAAAACAAATGAACAAACCAACAAAAGAGATAGACTCATAAATACAGAGAAGAAATCTGTGGTTACCAGAGGAAAGGGAGTGAGGGGGAGGGACAAAATGGGTGAAGGGGTTAAGAGCTACAAACTTCCAGTTGTAATGACTAAGGGACGGGGATAAGGGGTACAGCATAGAAAATACAGTCAATAATGTAACAATTCTGTCTGGTGACAGGTGGTGACTACACTTTTTGTGGCGAGCTCTGCATAATGTATCGTCGAGTCACTATGTTCTACCCCTAAAACAAATATAACATTGGGTGTCAGCTGTATTTTAGTTTGAAAAAGGAGGCAGGGGAGATGACCATTTCATGGCCTAGGAAAGGATGAAGGACTACATTTCAAATTGCGAATGGGATGGGGGTGCCTTCGAGCACCCCATTTCCTATCTCAGTCAAGGGCTGGGATCTGTACACTTCTCTTGGAGGGAGAGGGTCTGTTCCACCCCCATTTCTATACCGTCGTGCTCCTTTCCCCCCAGGGCCTTTGGGCCTTCCTCTCTACATCACACACACACACATACACACACACAGGCTTTTCAGGCTGTGGGATGCACACCCTATAATCTCTTAGGGAAACCAAAGTCAAAGACAAAAGGCATCATTGATGAATGACCACTGACTGATAAACTCACACCCTACTCAAAATATCTCTGCTCCCTCATTTTATCCCCCCTCAACCATCATGCCTGGCAGTCCCCCAAAAGGGAACACTATGCAAAGTGAGTGCAAATGGAAATTGTAAATTTGGGGACCACATGCAGGGATTTCTGAGAAAGGCTGGTTTATATCTGAAGAGGTGACTGGCAAGGACAGAGACAGGCCAGGTGCTAGAAGAGAGTCGATTTTTGATTTTGAGTAGCGAGATGAAGAGGTCTTTGGGAAAGCTGATTTGCAGAAATGATTGCTGAGTACGAAGTAAAAGAGGCCGTCTCATATTACCCTTTAATTGCATCAGAAAAATTGCTCCCTGTCCTCCACTCGATTCATTCTTTTCAGTTACATATAATTAGAACAGGAAACACTTCTGTCCTGCTTCTTTACCCGACATGCGCTCACTCACCCGTAGGTACAGTTGGAATGACACAGGTGGCACACGCGGTTGGCATCTGCAAACTTCCAGACCAGGGTGTTGTTCTCTCCCATGATGCCAGCCGGACAGGTCTTGACGCAGTGTGGGCCGTCGATGTAGTGGGCACACTTGACGCAACTGTCTGGTCCCTGTCAAGATCGAGGACGGCCTCTCTATATATGTTTCTTTCTCTTTCAAAACTGAACTTGTTCCTTAAAATACTTATTGTGAAAACAGCCAAATAATAATAGGAGTTCTTCAAGCAGAAAAATGACAGCTCATCTAGGATTGCCATCGCTTGACAGGACCGCTGTTGACAGCTCACTATAAAGTCTTCCCAACTTTAAAGACATTTCACATATAACTATACTAAATACTTCATTACATTTTGTTTAACAGATTATACGCATCCGTCTTTGTCAAAACCATCTAATTAGTCTACGAGTACATTTACATCTTTATTGCTCAGATGGACTTTCTTGCATAACACGTTTGAACTTAAAGGAAGACTGTGGGAAGCCAAACTTGCTGAGGGAAATGCAAGAAAGCCTACATCTCTGTGTTTTTAGGGACAATAAGGCGGTGGCACAACGCACACTAGACTGTGCTAACTTTGATTCTGGTATCCGCACACTTCACAAAGGGACTGAAATGAAACAGACAGGGAGGGATGTCCCTCTTTAGTCCAAAGACTGAGTGTTCTCAGAACCAGAGCCATCAGATGACTAAAGTCGGTATCACCAACTGATTTATCTTGATGAAAATGTACCCTAACACCATGTGAACTTATAAACCAATGGTTTACTTTGTAACCTGCTACGGTGGCAGCCTATGCCTCAAAACACAGCCTTCTGCCCAATTCAGAGACAACTTCTGAAAAACATTTTTAATTAGTAGATTTACGTATGGCTGTTGAAGCTCAAAATCCACACACATGTCCTTATACATAATATTAAGAATGAACAATAGGTAGGACATTGCTGTGATGGGGGACCTGAATTCTCACTTATATTCTTTAAAACATCATGTAGATGTAGAAAACTGAATTTTGGAAAGTTTTGCTAGGTGTTTCTTTAGAGATGCTTTGAACTTCTCAAACTCAACACACACACAAAAAACACACACAAAAAAGTCAAGAAATGGGCATAAGACATGAACAGACACTTCTCCAAAGAAGACATACAAATGGTTAACAAACACATGAAAAAATGTTCAACATCACTCGGCATCAGGGAAATACAAATCAAAACCACAATGAAATACCACCTCACACTGATCAGACCGCAAAAATTAACAAGGTAGGAAACAACAGATGTAGGCGAGGATGTGGAGAAAGGGGAACCCTCTTACACTGTTGGTGGGAATACAAGCTGGGGAAGCCACTCGGAAAACAGCACGGAGGTTCCTCAAGACGTTAAAAACAGAGCTACCCTATGACCCAGCAGTTGCACTATTAGGTATTTACCCCAAAGATACAGATGTAGTGAAAAGAAGGGGCACCTGCGCTCCAGTGTTCATAGCTGCAGTGTCCACAATAGCCAAACTGTGGAAGGAGCCGAGATGCCCTTCAACAGATGAATGGATAAAGAAGATGTGGTTCATGTATACAATAGAATTTACTTAGCCATCAGAAAGGATGAATATGTACCATTTACATCGAAGGGGATGGAACT